>SJYC01060006.1:0-21889 GCA_006408675.1 Madoqua kirkii
AAAAAAAAAAAAAAAAGGATTCTATTTGGGACTTGACCTCTGCCTGGCCCAGGAAGATTGAGTTTGCTATCAGTGTCTGAACAAGCTCCCAAAGGTTAGCGAGATCTCCCTTTCAAGACTCCCCTTTGTCACTGGGTAAAAAATTTATTAGTGAGAAATTTCAATTTCAGACCTTAAAATTGCCTTGCTTGGCCTCAAGCCCTATCCATGCCATGTATTTGTAATACACTTCCTATAACTGTTTGAACTTTTTTTTTTTCCCACCCTATGATCCTTTCCCTGTTTGTTTTTAAAGAGATTTTCTTTTAAAACAAAGACTTATTTCTTCATCTGGGCCATTTTATCCAGTGTCCCAAAGGATTCTTAACAGGCTTATGGCAGTTCTTAATGGAGTTAGTGGAGAATCACAGCTTTGAGTGTGCCTTGTTCCCATGCTGGTTGGTCTGCCCAGATCTGAATGCATCCCAACTGCAGTTCCACTGAGATGGAGCTTATGGGAATCACTGTGTTAGTTTATGAGGGCTGCCATAAAAAGTTTCACAGACTGTGAAACACAATAGAATAGGTTTAAAACAATAGAAATTTATTGTCTCACATTTCTGGAGGCTAGAAGTCCAAAATCAAGATGCCAACAGGGTTTGTTTTGTCTGAGGATGGTGAGAAGAAATCTGTTTAGTGCCTCTCCCCTGGCTTCTTGACTCTTGAGAGCCCCTTAAGGGCTCTCTTGAGTTTGATCTCTTGCAAGGAGATCAAACCAGTCAATCCTAAAGGAAACCAACCCTGAATATTCATTAGAAGGACTGATGCTGAAGCTGAAGCGCCAATATTTTGGCCACATTATGTGAAGAGCCAAGTCCCTGGAAAAGACCCTGATCTGGGAAAGATTGAAGGCAAAAGGAGAGGGGGACAGCAAAGGATGACATGGTTACATAGCATCACCAACTCAATAGACATGAATGTGAGCAAACTCTGGGAGATAGTGAAAGACTGAGGAGCCTGGTGTTCTGCAGCGCATGGGGTCGCAAAGAGTTAGACATGACTTGGGGACTCAGTAATAACAACAGTCCTAGCTTCTGGTGGTTGACTGGCAACATTGGGCCCTCCTTGGCTCGTCGACCTATTCTTTCCTCTTCACACATTTTTCTGGTGTGAGTGCTTCTCTGTCCAGATTTTCTTTTTGATAAAGACATCAGTCATCTAGGATTAGAGCTCATGCTATTGACCTCACATTAACTAATTATGTCTATAACAATACTATTTCCAAATAAGGTCACATTCGGAGGTACTTGAGTTCAATATATGAACTTGGGAGGGAGGCACAATTCAGCCCTTAACAATCACTAAGGAGACACCAGAAAGCCTTTAGAGAAATCCTGTTCCTTGAGTCAAGACTTTAGGCATTTATCGTATGACAATCCTGAGACAGGTAGAAGAGACTAGGATCTGCTTTTGTAGTATATTTGTTGCTGTTCAGCCGCTAAGTCGTGTCTGACTCTGTGACCTGAAGGACTGCCGCATGCCAGGCTTCCCTGTCCTTCACTCTCCCGAAGTTTGCTCAAACTCATGTCCATTGAGTTGGTGATGCCATCCAACCATCTCATCCTCTGTCATCCCCTTCTCTTGCCTTCAGTCTTTCCCAGCATCAGAGTCTTTTCCAAAGAGTCAGCTCTTCACATCAGGTAGCAAATAACTCGTGGCTTAATACAGTAAAAGTTTATTTCTCCTTCATGTCAAAATCTAATGTGGATCTGGTTGCTTATTTTGAGGGCAGGGGGACAACTTTCCTCTAACAGCGACTTAGGGATCCAGACTGCTTTCATCTTGCACCTATCACCATCTCAAAGTTTTTCTTTTTTAGCCTAGCCAATGAGTGAGAAAGAGCAAGAAAAGCACTCTTGCTCTTAATTGCTTTGGTTTGGAAGTGATACAAGTTACTTCTACTCCCAATTAATAGACCAGAATTAGTCACATGACATCAACACAACTGCAAAGAAAGCTGGGAATTATAAAGAAGCACATGGATTTAATGAGCACAAACTTCCTTTGCAACATCTTTCTTCACCTAGAACATACTAGGTTTGATAAACTGATTCTAAGAGAGGCAGATAGAAAAGCATTAGTTTAAAACTCTGGACTTTAGAGTGAGATTGAATTTGACTGCCAGCTCCACCTCTTAGTAGCTATCCATACTTGGCCAATTCACTTCATCTCTCTGTCCCTCGATCTCCTTCTTATCAAATGAAAATAATACCACTTATTTTGTAAGCTTGTTCCACAGATTATATGCATTGTAAGTTTTTATTATAAATGTTTCTAGAGCAAGATACTACAAGAATTGAGCCATTTCATTTACAAAAGATGATTTACAGATGTTAAAACCAAAAAAAGAGGATGGTGGGTCATATACAGAATACTGTGAAAATTTTATTGATCTCAGTCTTGGATAATTAAATCTTGAAGCTTCTAAAATTTCTGTTTAATAGAGGAAGCTGGCTTCTTGGTGGTCCCATAAAGAAGAGTCATAATTGGTGTCATCATTGTCAATCATCTCATAAGAAGGTCAGGAAACTTTGCTCCTATATAGCTGGGAGAACATTGTTTCTATTTTGTTCACCTCTTACACAGAGAACTTCCATCTTTGTGACAACATTTCACCAGAAAAGTTATGAGAAAGAATGCAGGCAATCATCTGATTCTTAATATCATCCTAGTAGAGAAAAAAAATGAGACTTCATTGCAAAAGTTTTTTCATTTTTAAATTGAGTTAAAAATTCATACAACATAAATTCATCATCTTTATGTATATAATTCAGCATCATTTGACACAATCAAACCATTGTCCAACCATTACCTCTACCAACTTCAAGAATATTTTCATGACCCAAAGGAAACCTCTTAAAACCAAGTTCTTGAAGTTCTTGACAACCAATCACCTGCTTTCTGTTCCTATGGATTCTGAACATTTCATATAAGTAGAATTATACTATAAGTGGCCTCTTTTGTCTGACTTCAGTCACTTGGCATATATTCAAGGTTCACCCATTTTGTAGTATAGATCAGTACTTCATTTCTTTTTATGAGTGAATAAGACTCCATAGTTTGGATTTACCACTTTTCATTTATTAATTTTTCAGTAGATGGACATTTGAGTTGTTTCCATCCTTCGGCTATCCTGAATAGTGCTGCTGTGAACATTCAGATACAAGTTTTTGTTTGAATATCTATTTTAGACCTTTATCTAGGAGTAGAATTACTAGGTCATATGGTAATTCTAAATTTAGTTTTTTGAGGAATTGCCAAATTATTTTCCACAGTGACTATATCATTTTATTTACCTACTAGCAAAATACAAGTGTTCCGATTTCTCCACATCTTTGTCAACACTTACTGTGTTTTTTTAATTGTAGATATTCTGATGTGTATGCTTCTTTAATGATTTGCATTTCCTTAATTCTAATGATGTGGAATGTCTCTTCCTGTGCTTGTTGGACATTTGTGTACCATCTTTGGGGAAATGTCTATTAGAGTTCTTTGCTCACTTTTAAGTGTATTTTTATCTTTTTCTTGTGGAGTTGTAAGAATTCTTTATATATTCTGAGTACTAGGCCCTTATCCAGAGAAGGCAATAGCACCCTGAGAGTCGGACACGACTGAGCGACTTCACTTTCACTTTTTACTTTCCTGAATTGGAGAAGGAAATGGCAACCCACTCCAGTGTTCTTGCCTGGAGAATCCCAGGGACGAGGGAGCCTGGTGGGCTGCCGTCAACAGCAGTAGGCCCTTATCAGATGCATGATTTGCAAATATTTTCTTCCATTCTATAAGACTATATCTTTATTTTCTTTACAGTATTCTCTATGCACAAAATTTTTAATTTTGATGAGGTATAATTTATCTACCTTTTCTTGTTGCTTTTGCTGTATCTGGAAATGCTTCTTAGAAAATTTCTCTTTCTTATAGTTCGCAAACTCATTGAAAAGAAAAACTAATTTGTCGATTTGACACAGATAAAGGAGTAGTCTATGATCTTCTATATTAATTTCTGAACAAGAATTTACTAAACTAGTTTCCAGTTTGCAATGTATTCCCTCCAAAATGTGTCGGTCATGAATATGTCTTTATGTCTATGTTTAGAATCAAATATGTAGATGAGAAATAAGCAGAAGCCAATAAATGTTATTAAAATATCTATAGGTATTGTGGCCCAAAGAGGCAGGAATGATCCATAATTTAATCAAGAAATTTAGAAAATAAAGAGCAAAGTTTTGGCAGGTAGTTACACCCTGGTTGAATGCATTATAAGGCTGATATCCTAAACAGATCAGCTGAGCCAATTAGATAAAACATATCCTGAACCCAGGAAATATGAGTTATACAACAACTTCATCCATAGAAAGTAACTTGAAGTTCTCTTTTCATAGTAACAACTAAAAAGGGTTCCAGGTGTCCATATTTGAGATAAAAAGAATAACTCTGAATATGTAAAGCCTGAGTCCACACCTGAGATGAAAAAATTATTCCCTTAGTAAGTGTCTTTCCAAATCCAGGATGGTTTAGAATTAATTATGAAGATGATGCAGTATTAATACTTTCATGTCAAGTTCAAGAATAGATGTGGGACAATCTGTATATTCTGTATTGAAAGTGTTTGCAATGGCTTAAAATTGGCATAGGAGACAGTCTGACAGATTAGCCTTGTGATTCCAGTTTCAAGCATGTAATTGACTTGTGATTTCAAGTTGAGGTGTAAGATATTTGATTAAGTTTGTAAACAGAATTAGAACGTTGAAGAGAATTAGAGTTAGTATATTTGTAAATTTAACAATTTATTAGACAGAAATGACATATTTGAATTCTCAAGACAGTTTTGCTCATTAGAGGCTTAAATTTATCTGGTAAAGTACCTCAAGTGCTTAAAAAGAAAGAATATATTACATTAATAGCTGAGTTTAAAACCAAGTTTGTAAATGAGTCTATTTAAAGAGAAATTAGTTAATTAAACACTTAACCAATCCCCCTCAAAGTTATGCTTCTTAGTTATTTAAAATTTTAAATTTGTAACAAGTACTTTTTGTAAATTAAACTGCCAGATTTAGAAAAAAGTAGGGAGTACTCTTGACTGGAAAACCCCATGGACGGAGGAGCCGGGTTGGCTGCAGTCCATGGGGTCGCTAAGAGTCGGACACGACTGTGTGACGTCACTTTAGCTTTTCACTTTCATGCATTGGAGAAGGAAATGGCAATCCACTCCAGCATTCTTGCCTGGAGAATCCCAGGGACGGGGAGCATGGTGGGCTGCCGTCTATGGGGTCGCACAGAGTCAGACATGACTGAAACGACTTAACAGCAGCAGCAGCAACAGCAGGGAGTTTTACTTTTGTGAATTCAACATTAATTTAAGTTACAGGTAATCCTAATCATACAATATATTGAGCTTTAAAATTTCAAAATTTTATAAGCAATGAAGGTAATTTCTGATACACAGAATATCTAGTAAAAGGACTGTGGATATTATAAAATAACTTATCTATTTTGTTTTCATTACATTATTTAAATAGAGAAAACTTTCTGCATAGCAAACCATAGACATGATAAGTTAAGATGGTTCTAACCCAGAGTAGCTTTTGGTATGAATCACAGGACTTAAGTGATTTTGGTCACACACACACACACACACAAAAAAAAAATCACACAGGAAAAGAAAGAGAAAATGTTTTAGTCAGACAAGATATTTGAAGCATCCCTATCTTCAAGTCATCTTCCAACAGATTGGAGTTATGTGAAATGACCATATGTCATCACGACCATTCAAATTGTTCAAGGAGCAGGTCCTTCTGGGATAAGACAAATGAAATTCGTAAACAAAGGTCAACATAAGATAGACTGGGGTCAATTCTGCATATATTAGGGAAAGCTCAACATTTTTTTTAACAAGTGGAAAAGTCAGTCTTCTTCCAAGTAATAAAAACCGAAAAAACAGGAACTTCCCTGCTGCTCTAGAGATTCCACGCTCCCAGTGCATGGGGCTCGAGCTGACCCCTGGTCAGGGAACTAAATCCCACATGCTGCAAATCAAGGTCCCATATGCCACAATGAAGACTAAAGATCCCACATGCCACAACTAACACTGGTGCAGCCCAATGAATAAAAATGAAATAAATCATTTTTTAAAAGAAAAACACAGCTTTAGGTATTGTTCTCTGTTCACAGAGAAATATAATTGATGCAACTAATATGCATCTCTGAAACACTAGTGACCAGACTAAACTTCCCAGAAAAGACAAGGTCTTGACATTCAGGATGGCTGAGCTCAACATTCTTTTAAACTACCTGCACATGACTTTGTGGTTTTAAAATGGAAAAGTGGAGATTTTTAAAGACCTCAAGGAGTGAACAGCTGATATGTTTCTCTAGTGGGAAATGAAGTGCAATCAGGTGGCTTAACAAAGCATGACTTTGGAGTCAGATAGCTTGGGTTCAAATCTTAGCTCAGCAACTTATTAAACAAATGACCTTGGACAGGTCACTTTTCCTCTGGAAGTTTAATGATTTAATAGAACTGTAAGTAGAAAAGGCAACAGCTATTTCCTAGGGTTGTGAAATACTGGTACAGACTTATTACCATGATCAACATGTAAGAACCACTCAATAAGTTATACGGCTGCTTTCACTGTATTGTTAGATACAGGAAAATTCTGTTAAAAACCAGGAGTCCACCATTAACATGATTGCAAGCTTTTTTCTGTCCTCAGCCTCTGGCCAAGAAATATACATTGCTGTTTTACATTAAGTTCGTGTTTTTCATATAACTGAAGCAAGCTGTCTCCTTGAGAATCAAGAATGATACATGGTCATCTGTTAAACATTTGAAGAAAGGACATAAAAGCTGAAAGCTTTTATTAAAATGTCTCTAGATATGAAATAAAATTCTTCTCATTGAATGGTCATAAATTGAGAAAGAGGAATGCCAGTTTGCACAGCTGTGAATGTATAGTTATTATAAACCAAAATTTGACTTTTAAAATCTCACCCATACATGAAGCAACTACAAAATTATTAAAAATTGTGACAGTTTAAAAGTGTTTGATATGACCTTATTGTTATTCTAATTGGTTTTTCAGTATTTCACTGTTAGTTAAATTAATTCTCTTACATCAAGATTGACCAGTTCCAAAGCATTAATTAAATACAGAGTCATACCTTGTATATTTTCGGTAAATTTGGGAGCCTGGGGATGACTATGAATGGAATGTCATTTAAGATCTCTGAGCCTACCCCAAGAAAATACAGTTTCTGGAAAACGGCCACATGTTCACATCTACCTATGTCTCCATAAAGATGGTCCTCTTGCAAGCAAACTGCTCTGCTTAACTGTTCATTTCAAAGAGACCTGAAACTATTAAGCAGCAAATGTCATTTTTCAAAACACTGTGTTCCCCATGGGTTCAATAAGTAGCAAATTTTACTAAATGTATAAGGAGCTGGGATTTCATTTTTTAATTAAGGAATATTTTAAATAAAGAAATTAGGATTTCATTTTTAATAGAGTATGGAAGGGATAAGATAATCATAAATTTAAAGTTTTTATACAAATATGGAACAGCTGTTCCGTATCTTCACTAGAAGAAAAAAATATTAAGAAAGGGCACAGGACATTTAGACGGTGAAAAGAATTGAAGGTTTTGGAACCACTATGCCTGAAGGTCTTCCAAAGGACAATCCATACACTGGGGTGATTAGGTCCTTCTGGGCCAGATGCTATCACAAAGCCCCAATTAATCTAAATATTCCATTTTTGACAGATATACTCTTGGGGGTTCTACAACAGGAAAGTGAAATTTATAGTTGGGGAGTAATCTTTGATTGCTAAGCTCAAATTAGGCTGACCCTGGATGTGGACTTTGATCTCAAAAATGGTTGAATCCTGAAAATGCTGTCATTGTCTTTAAAAATTTCAAACACTGGAGACAGCATTTTTAAGTAGTATAATTAGTATCGAAGCATCTTTCATAGGCTTCATGGCATAACCTTCCATGAACCTGAGAGGGAAGACTTCATCATGTCCAGAAACTGGGAGTGACTTTCTTTACACTCCCATTTATCAGATTAAAAAAAAAAAAATTCTTAAAACTAAATAAGGCACACTTAAGCCTCAAAAGTTGGAGTACTAAGGATTTTTTTAAATCTTTCCATGAAAAGCTTGAAAACAAATCCTGTCAAATGCTCAATTTCCCTATTTTTGTCAAACATTTTTTGCTTGGCCCTTTCTCTTTTATTAAGCTCTGAACTATTAATAACATTATCTTGCAAAATACTGTATATGATTGTTAACAATCACTTGTACCTTTCAGCATTTTTCAAAGCAGTTGGAAAGCAAAGCTTTGAGATTTGCCAACATGGTAAAGCTCAGTTATGAACGTATGATTCACCATAGAAAATAAACTGAGAGAATATTTTTGAAATGCTATGAACACGCCACCTTTTCTTCAGAACTTTTTCTCCATTAGCACAAACTGTTAGCTCTCTGAGGGAGTACCGAAACAAAGTTTTAACTGAATGTATGCAGCAAAGTTCAGTGAGTTTTCCTTGCCCCAGAAGCAGGCAAGGAAGGCCAACCAGGTCTCACTTGCAAAAAGGTCAAGGTATCAAAAAAGCTTTGGAAATACTGAGATTGACACACGACTGAGACGACCGACATCCTGAACTCTCCAGAAATGAGATTTCCAATGGACCCCAAGCAGTGCTCCTGGATAAACATAGTGAAAAAATGAAGTGGATGATGCTTACAGTCTGATAGTGGAAACAAGCCATCCTAAGAAGACAAGGTGGAAGTTAATCAGCTGACCCAGGAATGCAGTTTTGGGGTGAGGAGGTGACAAAAGATGAATGGCTTTAAGTAGGTCTCAGTTTGGTGACACTCACATTCAGTTCAGTTCAGTTGCTCATTCATGTCCAACTCTTTGTGACCCCATGGACTGCAGCAGACCAGGCCTCCCTGTCCATCACCAACTCTGAGAGCTTAATCAAACTCATGTCCATTGAGTTGGTGATGTCATCCAACCATCTCATCCTCTGTCATCTCCATCCTCCCACCTTCAGTCTTCCCAGAATCAGGGTCTTTTCCAATGAGTCAGTTCTCTGCATCAGGTAGCCAAAGTATTGGAGTTTCAGCTTCAGCATCATTCCTTCCAATGAATATTCAGGACTGATTTCCTTTAGGATGGACTGGTTGAATCTTCTTGCAGAGTGTTCTCTAACATCACAGTTCAAAAGCCTCAATTCTTCAGCATCAGCTTTCTTTATAGTCCAACTCTCACATCCATACATGACTACTGGAGAAACAATAGCCTTGACTAGATGGACCTTTGTTGACAAAGTAACGTCCCTGCTTTTTAATATGCTGTCTAGGTTGGCCATAGCTTTGCTTCAAAGGAACAAGCATCTTTTAACTTCATGGCTGCAGTCACCATCTGCAGTGATTTGGAGTCCCCAAAAATAAAGCCTCTCACTGTTTCCACTGTTTCCCCATCTATTTCCAATGAAGTGATGGTACCAGATGACATGATCTTAGTTTTCTGAATGTTGAGTTTTAACTCAACTTTTTCACTCTCCTCTTTCACTTTTATCAAGAGGCTCCTTAGTTCTTCACTTTCTGCCATAAGGGTGGTGTTATGTGCATATCTGAGGTTATTGATATTTCTCCCAGAAATCTTGATTTCAGCTTGTGCTTCATCCAGCCTGGCATTTCTCGTGATTTACGCTTCATATAAGTTAAATAAGCAAGGTGACAATATACAGCCTTGACATACTCCTTTTCCTATTTGGAACCAGTCTGTTGTTCCATGTCCAGTTCTAACTGTTGCTTCTTGAATTTGCATACAGGTTTCTCAGGAGGCAGGCCAGGTGGTCTGGTATTCCCCTCTCTTTCAGAATTTTCCACAGTTTGTTGTGGTCCACACAGTCAAAGGTGTTGGCATAGTCAATAAAGCAGAAGCAGATGTTTTTCTGGTACACTCTTCCTTTTTTGATGATCCAACAGATGTTGGCAATCTCTGGTTCTCTTGGCTTTTCTAAATCCAGCTTGAACATCTGGAAGTTCATCATTCACGTACTATTGAAGTCTGGCTTGGAGAATTTTGAGCATTACTTTGCTAGCGTGTGAGATGAGTGCAATTGTGCAGTAGTTTGAGCATTCTTTGGCATTGCCTTTCTTTAGGATTAGAATGAAAACTGACCTTTTCCAGTCCTGTGGCCACTGCTGAGGTTTCTAAATTGGCTGGCATATTGAGTGCAGCACTATAACAGCATCATCTTTTAGGATTTGAAGTAGCTCACCTAAAATTCTATTACCTCCACTAGCTTTGTGCATAGTGGTGCTTCCTAAGGCCCATTTGACTTAGAATTCCAGGATGTGTGGCTCTCTGTGAGTAATCACACCATCATTGTTATCTGGGTCATGAAGATCTTTTTTGTATAGTTCTTCTGTGTATTCTTGTCACCTCTTCTTAGTATCTTCTGCTTCTGTTAGGTCCATACATATTCTGTCCTTTATTGAGTCCATCTTTGCATGAAATGTTCGCTTGGTATCTCTAATTTTCTTTAAGAGATCTCTAGTCTTTCCTATTCTGTTGTCCTCTGTTTCTTTTGATCACTGAGGAAGGCTTTCCTACCTCTCCTTGCTATTCTTTGGAACTCTGCATTCAAATGGGTATATCTTTCATTTTCTCATTTGCCTTTCTCTTCTCTTCTAGTCTCAGCTATTTTTAAGTCCTCCTCAGACAATCATTTTGTCTCTTTGCATTTCTTTTCCCTGGGGATGTTCTTGATCTCCTGTACAATGTCACAAACCTCTGCCCATAGTTCTTCAGGCACTCTGTCTATCAGATTTAATTCCTTGAATCTATTCCTCATTTCCACTGTATGGTTGTAAGGGATTTGATTTAGGTCATACATGAATGGTCTAGTGGTTTTCCCTACTTTCTTCAATTTAAAACTGAATTTGGCAATAAGGAGTTCATGGTCTGAACCACAGTCAGCCCCTAGTCTTGTTTTTGCTGACTGTACAGTGCTTCTGCATCTTCGGTTGCAAAGAATATAATCACTCTGACTTTGCTATTGACCATCTGGTAAGGTCCATATGTAGAGTCTTCTCTTGTGTTGTTGGAAGAGGGTGTTTGCTATGACCAGTGCATTCTCTTGGCAAAACTCTGTTAGTCTTGACTTGCTTCATTTTGTACTCCAAGGACAAATTTGCCTGCTATTCCAGTTATCTCCTGACTTCCTACCTTTGTATTCCAGTAACATCACCTTAAAGGAAAATCATTATAAATATTGAGTCACATGGAAGGTCAAGCCACCATAGATTAGCAAGCAGCAAAGCAAGAGAGAAAAGAGAGTATTTCCCCATTTTCAATTGCAAGTTCAGTTCAATACAGTCGCTCAGTCATGTCCAACTCTTTGCAACCCCATTGACTGTAGCACACCAGGCCTCCCTGTCCATCACCAACTCCTGGAGCTTGCTCAAACTCATGGCCATTGAGTCAGTGATGCCATCAAACTATCTCATCCTCTGTTGTCCCCTTCTCCTTCTGCCTTCAATCTTTCACAGCATCAGGGTCTTTTCCAATGTCAGTCCTTCTCATTAGGTGGTCAAAATACTGGAGCTTCAGCATCAGTCCTTCCAATAAATATTCAGAACTGATTTCCTTTAGAATTGACTGGTTTGATCTCCTTGCTGTCCAAGGGACTCTCAATAGTCTTCTTCAACACCACAGTTCAAAAGCATCAATTCTTTGGCTCTCAGCTTTTTTTATGGTCCAACTCTCATATATTCATACATGACCACTGAGAAATCATAGCTTTGACTCTATGGACTTTTGTTGTCAAAGTAATGTCTCTGTTTCTTAATATGTCTAGGTTGGTCTTTCAAAGAGCAAGCAGTCACAACCTGCAGTGATTTTTAAGCCCAAGAAAATAAAGTGCAAGTCTTGCACAAGACTTCTTCTTTGTGCAAGACTGAAAGACAACTGGAACTAAACCATTTTAAAATACCAGAAGAGGATGGGATTAATACACATACTATACTGTATAGCATAAGAAATTCTACTCAATATTCTGTAATAATGTAGATGAGAAAAGCATCTGAAAAAGAATGGATTAATGTATATGCATAACTGAATCACTGTGCTGTACACTTGAAACCAACACAATATTGTAAATCAACCATATTTCAATTTTAAAAAGGTTTTTTTTAAAGGAAGAAAATAGCAGGAGATAATATTGCAGGTACCTGAGAACATCGTGGCCATTGCTGAGACTGTGAGAGCAGAAATAACAATACTGCAGATTAGCAGAATAGAAGAACTTGACAAGAAAACACAGGTACCTCTTTCATCAGTAGGGGTACTTGGGGGAACGAGGGCTCCAGTGACTTTAGTGGGAGGTGCTAAGCCACAGATTATTGTTTTTCACTATTATTGTGATCCAGTTGTGACTGCAGATAAGAATTTCTTGGAAAGCAAATGTAAGTTGTGTATTGATCAATCTGGACACCACAAGGCTCAGTCCCTGCCTCATACTTTTTTGTAGGCATGTTGCTCTCTGCTGTGATTTTCTCAGCTCTTCTCTCTTTATTGGCACCTGGTACAACTCACCACAGCCCTCTTGCAACTGGTGTCACTTCTTCCAGCACTTGGTCAGCATCCTAGCCAGACGGTTCAAGCACAGCTTGCTCCCACAGGGTCCAAGAGGAAGAATCTCATAGAACCCTCTTAGGCCAGACAGTGGTGTAGCTGAGGCAATATTTCCATTCTCATCTCTTCCCAATTCCTTTTTCCTTCGTTCACATCAGCAAATCTTCTTCATACACAGAAGGCCACCTGGAGAAAAGATGCAAGCCTCTCTCCCTTTTTCCCAGCCCAGCATACAAATTTAAGTGGCTCCCTTAGCTCTCCCTTCACATGATCTGGTGGCTGCGAGATGTAGGTGCTCCAAGAATGCATTGTCCACTAAGCTGACAACTCAAATTATTCTTCTTGACTTTTTCAAATAAATGGAGGGGCTAGTTTGTCATCTCTCTCTCTCTTTTTTTTATTTTCAGCTAAAGAATGAAAGTTTGTTTCTGCTATCGTTTACAATGCAGAAGAATTATAGACATTTTCTCATGGATAAATCAGCATAACTAAGGTTTAGACATGCTTGAGGGCAGGGTCAGCAGTATATATCAAGAGAATAAATGGCTTTTATTAGAGTTGCTGGATCTGACAAATAAAAATGTAGGATGCCTAGTTAAATTTAAGTTTCAGATAATCTATGAATAATTTTTTAGGATTAGTACACTCCATCCAATATTTGTCCTTTGTGAAATATTTGGAACATGTTTATGCTAAATAAGTGATTCATTATTTGAAATTCAAGTTTGATTGGATGTTCTGAGTTATATCTGGCAACCCTGCTTCTACTGCTAAGTCACTTCAGTCGTGTCCGACTCTGTGCGACCCCATAGACGGCAGCCCTCCAGGCTCTCCCATCCCTGGGATTCCCCAGGCAAGAATACTGGAGTGGGTTGCCATTTCCTTCTCCAATGCATGAAAGTGAAAAGTGAAAATGAAGTCGCTCAGTTGTGTCTGACTCTTAGCGACCCCATGCACTGCAGCTTACCAGGCTCCTCCATCCATGGGATTTTCCAGGCAAGAGTACTACCCTTATTTAATTTAGTTTTAAGTAAGATAGGGGTAGGATGGTGTAGAAAACTTTTCACGTAGTTTGGCCACCTCTTAGTATGATCTGCAAGGGTTTTTGGAGACAATTTTTAGAATGGGAGGCCTACTATTCTCATTTTAGGGGACTGCCTCCATGTCTGAAGCTTGAAAACAGTCAACATCTTGTTCCATCCAATAAACAGCTTAAAGAAGAGATATTAACAAGGGGCAGCAACAAGACTGCTACTCAAAGGAACGATTTCCACAATTTTTTTAGAGCAACATCACTGACATCTTATTGATACAAAATATGATAGAAATACTAATTTTTATTCTTATTCTATAGGCAATGACAATGAAACTTAAGCATCTTATACAAGATTATCCAGCTAATAAAACAGAATGATAGTCATGATGATGTGATCACTAATCTAGAGCCAGACATCTTGGAAGGTGAAGTCAACTGGGCCTCAGAAAGCATCACTACGAACAAATCTAGTGGAGATGATGGGATTCCAGTTGAGCTGTTTTAAATCCTGAAAGATGATGCTGTGAAAGTGCTGCACTCAATATGCCAGCAAATTTGGAAACCTCAGTAGTGGCCACAGGACTGGAAAAGGTCAGTTTTTATTCCAATTCCAAAGAAAGGCAATGCCAAAGAATTTTCAAACTACTGCACAATTGCACTCATCTCACATGCTAGTAAAGTAATGCTCAAAATTCTCCAAGCCAGGCTTCAGCAGTACTTGAACCGTGAACTCCCTGATGTTCAAGCTGGTTTTAGAAAAGGCAGAGGAACCAGAGATCAAATTGCCAACATCCACTGGATCATGGAAAAAGCAAGAGGGTTCCAGAAAAAATATCTATTTCTGCTTTCTTGACTATGCCAAAGCCTTTGACTGTGTGGATCACAATAAACTGTGGAAAATTCTAAAAGAGATGGGAATACCAGACCACCTGACCTGCCTCTTGAGAAATCTGTATGCAAGTCAGGAAGCAATAGTTAGAACTGAACATGGAACAACAGACTGGTTCCAAACAAGAGAAGAGTACGTCAAGGCTTTATATTGTCACCCTGCTTATGTAACTTATATGCAGAGTACATCATGAGAAACGCTGGACTGGAAGAAACACAAGCTGGAATCAAGATTGCTGGGAGAAATATCAATAACCTCAGATATGCAGATTACAACACCCTTATGGCAGAAAGTGAAGAGGAGCTAAAAAGCCTCTTGTTGAAATGGAAAGAGGAGAGCGAAAAAGTTGGCTTAAAGCTCAACATTCAGAAAATGAAGATCATGGCATCCAGTCCCATCACTTCATGGGAAATAGATGGGGAAACAGTGGAAACAGTGTCAGACTTTATTTTTTTGGTCTCCAGAATCACTGCAGATGGTGACTGCAGCCATGAAATTAAAAGACACTTACTCCTTGGAAGAAAAGTTATGACCAACCTAGACAGTATATTCAAAAGCAGAGACATTACTTTGCCGACTAAGGTCCGTCTAGTCAAGGCTATGGTTTTTCCAGTGGTCATGTATGGATGTGAGAGTTGGACTGTGAAGAAGGCTGAGCACTGAAGAATTGATGCTTTTGAACTGTGGTGTTGGAGAAGACTTTTGAGAGTCCCTTGGACTGCAAAGAGATCCAATTAGTCCAGTTGAAGGAGATCAACCCTGAGATTTCTTTGGAAGGAATGATGCTAAATATGAAACTCTAGTACTTTGGCCACCTCATGCAAAGAGTTGACTCATTGGACAAAACTCTGATGCTGGGAGGGATTGGGGGCAAGAGGAGAAGGGGATGACCAAGGATGATATAGCTGGATGGCATCACGGACTCTGTGGACGTGAGTCTGAGTGAACTCTGGGAGATGGTGATGAACGGGGAGGCCTGGCATGCTGCAATTCATGGGGTCACAAAGAGTCGGACACAACTGAGCAGCTGAACTGAATTGAACTGAAAATAGAGTGAAGCCAAGAGTCTAACTCAGTTCTCTCTGGAACTGAACTTCAGGGTTTGACATGTTATTTGGCATACTCTCACTATTGTCCTACCTGGGCTTCCTTGGTGGCTCAGATAGTAAAGAATCCATCTGCGGTGCCGGACACCTGGGTTGGATCCCTAGGTTAGAAAGATCCTCTGGAGGAGGGCAGGGCAACCCACTCCAGATTCTTGCCTGGAGAATCCCCATGGACAGAGGAGCCTTGCAGGCTACAGTCCGTGGGGTTGGAAAGAGTTGGACACGAGTGAGCGACTAAGCACAGCATAAAACTATTATCTCATGTGTTTGCTCTTTATAGTAGATCTCTTGTATGACTAAATCAGTATCCATGCTTTCACACGCCTGAATATTTTACGTTGCTAAGATGAAAATCCATAGTTTTGGCATTTTAAGTGGATGTTATTTGGACATATACCTAAATCTCCTGTATAAACATATAGCTAAATCCCCTAACCTAAACATATAGCTAAATCCCCTATATCAAAGAGACTAACCATTTGTCAAGTGACACTTCATATTCTCTTTAAATGATTTGATAAAATTGAGAATCTGTTCTCTAGCTATATGAGGAGAACCCAGAGTCAGTAAGTATGTTAGTTCTTATGTAGAAATTCACAACTTGAGACTATCTCATATTGTACATCCCCTAATAAACAGCAGGCCAATTAGGTAATGGAAAAAATCATTAGCAAAAGTAGATATAGCATATCTTGCTTTCCAGACAAACATGCTGCAAGAGAAAAAAAAAAATCAATCTGACCCAGCTTGACCCTCAAGAAACTGCAAATCTATCCACTGTACCATGTCCAGTATAGCGCATCATCTTAACTACTGGTGAATTTTTAACATTCTGTCTGGAAATACTCTTGAATAATGACACATCACTTTGGGATCAACTTTTTATAGGTATTGTATTGTTATTCAGTCACTAAATCATGCCAACTCTTTGTAACTCCATGGACTGCAGCGCACCGGGCTTCCCTGTTCTTCACTGTCTCCTGGAGTTTGCTCAAATTCATGTCCATTGAGTCAGCAACCTATAATATTTTAATAAGTCAGCAGCTTATAATATTTTTTTCATATTTTAGAGACTTTTTTTAAAAAAAGTTTTTTAAGTTCACAACAAAAATAAGAGGAAGGTACAGAGATTTCCATATACCCATGCCCATATCAGCATCACCCTTCAAAGAGGTACATTTGTTACAATTGATAGACCTACATTAACATACTATACTCACCCAAAATTTATAGTTTACATTAGGGTTCACTGTTGGTGGTGTACATCCTATGGTTTGGACAGATGTGTAATGACATGCATCTATTACTATAGTATCACACAGAGAAGTTTTAGTGCCCTAAAAATCCTCTGTGCTCCACCTATTCAACCTTCACCTAACTCCAACCCCTGGAAACCACTGATATCTTACTGTCTCCATAATTATGCCTTTTCCAGAATGTCATATAGTAAGAATCATATAGTATGTATCTTTTCAGATTAGTTGTTTACACTTGATATTATACATTCAAGGTTCCTCCATGTCTTTTGATGGCTTTGGTAGCTCATTTCTTTTTAGTGCTAAATAGTATTTATTATCTGGGTATGCGGCAATTTATTCATTAACCTACTGAAGCACATGTTGGTTGCTTCTAAGTTTTGGTAGTTATGAATAAAGCTGCTATGAACATCTGTGTATGGGCCTAGGTGTGAACATAAGTTGTCACACTCTTCAGGTAAATATTAAGGAGAGCAATTGCTGGATCATATGGTAAGAGTATGTTTAGTTTTGTAATTAACCACCAAACTGTTCTACAGTGGCTGTGCCATTCTGCATTCCAGCTAAGAATGAATGTGTTCTTATTGCCCCATATTCTTGCGAGCATTTAATGTTGTCAGTATTCTAGATTTTGGCCATTTTGATAGGTGTATAGTGGTATCTTGTGATTTTAATTTATATTTCCCGATGATATGTGGAGTATTTTTTATATACTTGTTTGTGATCTGAGTATCTTCTTTGATGAGGTGCCTGCTAAGGTCTTTGGCACATTTTTAAATTGTTTGTTTTCTAGCTGTTGAATGTGAAGAGTTTTTAAATATATTTTGGATACCAGTCCTATGCCAAGTTTATCTTTTGCAAATACTTTCTCCCAGTCTGTGGCTTTTCCTTGATTCTTTTGACAAACTTTTAACTTTGTCCTGAGTATACTTCAATTAAAAGCCAAATGCCAATTGGATGCACCCAGAGGAAGCCTGTCTTCATTAACAAAAGCTTCAACTAATTGGCCTTAGGCTGTGAGGATTATATGGCGGTTGGATGTGCTGACATAGGTGCCATTTCATATAAAAATGAAGATGAAATGTGTGGGCTTAAGGACCAATGAAGCTCAGGTTTATATGTGAAATAGAAAAAAATAAAAGAGTTAAAGATTCTTTGAAAAGTCTCAGAGTTGAAAATAGAGTTACTTTTCTTAAAACAGAGACAAATATCAAGTTTACTTAAATGGATGGGATGTGAGCCCAATATGACATAGGAATTGCCAATAATGTAAATTGAAAGAATTAGCACATCCAAAATAGATCTATCATTTCAAAACAAAGAAAAAGAAGAGTTACCTAAGGAATACCCAGGTGGTGTCCATCAAACACTGTTGTGGGGCAGGATACCCTGCCAGGCCAACATGCATATAGTAACTTTAACAGACGTTTATATTGAGCAGAATAGTGCAGCCATAAACACATAATTAAAGATTTGAATCATATATAACTTTTCTTGCTTTGACTCAGAATGTACTAAACTGTATATAGATTTACATTCATTGGTACCAACTTTAATTCAGTTCAGTTCAGTCTCTCGGTCATATCCAACTCTTTGCAACCCCATGGACTGCAGCACTCCAGGCCTCCCTGTCCAACAGGAACTTCCGTAGTTTACTCAGACTCATGTCCATTGAGTTGGTGATGCCATCCAACCATCTCATCCTCTGTCATCTCCTTCTCCTGCCTTCAATCTTTCCCGGCATCAGGGTCTTTTCAAATGAGTCAGCTTTTCGCATCAGATGGCCAAAGTATTGGAATTTCAGCTTCAACATCAGTCCTTCCATTGAACATGCAGGATTGATTTCCTTTAGGATGGACTAGTTGGATCTCTTTGCAGTCCAAGGGACTCTCAAGAGTCTTCTCCAACACTACCATTCAAAAGCATCTTTTCTTCAGCCCTCAGCTTTCTTTATAGTCCAACTCACATCCATACATGACTACTGAAAAACCATAGCCTTGACTAGATGGACCTTTGTTGGCAAAGTGATGCCTCTGCTTTTTAATATGCTGTCTAGGTTGGTCATAACTTTTCTTCCAAGGAGTAAGTGTCTTTTAATTTCATGGCTGCAGTCACCATCTGCAGTGATTTTGGAGCCCAGAAAATAACATCTGCCACTGTTTCCACTGTTTCCCCATCTATTTCCCATGAAGTGATGGGACCGGATGCCATGATCTTAGTTTTCTGAATGTTGAGCTTTAAGCCTACTTTTTCACTCTCCTCTTTCACTTTCATCAAGAGGCCCTTTAGTTCTTCACTTTCTGCCATAAGGGTGGTATTATGTGCATATCTGAGGTTATTGATATTTCTTCCAGCAATCTTGATTTCAGCTTGTGTTTCAGCCAGCCCCAGTATTTCTCATGATGTACTCTGCATATAAGTTAAATAAGCAGGGTGACAATATAGAGCCTTGATTTACTCCTTTTCCTATTTGGAACCAGTCTGTTGTTCCATGTCCAGTTCTAACTGTTGCTTGCTGACATGCATATAGGTTTCTCAAGAGGCAGGCCAGGTGGTCTGATATTCCAATCTCTTTTAGAATTTTCCACCATTTAATCAAATGATTAATGACTAGTCCTCTTTTCCCAACAGCTTTCAGATATGTAAGAGTATCTATTATGTCCTTCTCCACTTTCAAACTATCTATAGCCAGTCATTTCTAGATTTTCCAATTTTCCTTCTCGTGCCAAGGTTTTCATTTCTTTAATCTTCCTGGTTCCCTTTCTCATTCTGTTCAAGTTGACTGTGTTACTTTCAGGTGATCCTTGATCAGTTCAGATACTGCAATTTCATTTTTGCAAAGTAAGATTATATTAGCTTGTGACTATATCTCATTCTTATCCAATCACTAAGTCTTATTTGACTCTTTGTGATCCATGGATTGCACCATGACAGGCTTCTCTGTCCCTCATCATCTCCTGAAGTTTGTCCAGTTTCATGATCATTGCATGGGTAATGCCCTCCAGCCATCTCATCCTCTGACATCCTCTTCTCCTACTGCCCTCAATTTTTCCCAGTATCATGGACTTTTCCAATGAGTCAGCTGTTCACATCAGGTGACCAAAATACTGGACCCTAGCTTCAGGATCAGTCCTTCCAATGGGTATTCAAAGTTGATTTCCCTTAAGATTAACTGGTTTGATATCTTTGCTGTCCTAGGGGTTTGATCTCCTTGCTGGTTTGATCTTCCTGCTGACTCTCAGGAGTCTTCTCCAGCACCTCAGGCATCAAAGGCATGGATTCTTTGATGCTCTGCTTTCTTAACAGTCCAGCTCTCACAGCCATATGTGACCACTGGGAAGACCATAACAGTGTAATGTCTCTGCTTTTCAACACACTCTCTAGGTTTGTCATAGCTTTCTTCCCAAGAAGCAATCATTTTCTGATTTTGTGGTTTCAGTCACCTTCCACTGTGCTTTTGGAACCCAAGAAGACAAAATCTGTCACTACTTCTATCTTTTCCCCTTCTTTTGCCATGAAGTTTGGAGCCAGATGCCATGATCTTAGTTCTTTTAGTATATAGTTTTAAACCTGCTCTTTTACTCTCCTCCTTCTTCCTCATTAAGAGGCTCTTTTTTTCCTCTTCACTATCTGCCATTAGAGTAGCATCATCCACATACCTGAGGTTGTTGGTGCTTCCCCAGCCTATCTTGATCCAGCTTGTAATTCATCCAGCACAGTGTTTCTTATGATATTCTCAGTGTATAGGTTATATAAATAGGTTGACAGTAGGCAGCCTTGTTGTATTCCTTTCTCAATCCTGAACCAATCAGTTGTTCCATACAGGGTTCTAACTATTGCTTCTTGACCTAGATATAGGTTTCCAAAGAGACAGATATTTCAAATCCTAAAAGATGATGCTGTGAAAGTACTGCACTCAATATGCCAGAAAATTTGGAGAACAGTAGTGGCCACAGGACTGGAAAAAGTCACTTTTCACTACAATTTCAAAGAAAGGCAATGCCAAAGAATGCTCAAACTACCACACTATTTCACTCATCTCACATGCTAGGGAAGTAATGTGCAAAATTCTCCAAGCCGGGCTTTAGCAATACATGAACCATGAGCTTCCAAATGTTCAAACTGGTTTTAGAACAAGCAGAGGAACCAGAGATCAAATTGCCAACATCCATTACATCATGGAAAGAGCAAGAGAGTTCCAGAAAAACATATATTTCTGCTTTAATGACTATGCCAAAGCCTTTCATGGTGTGGATCACAATAGACTGTGGAAAATTCTTCAAGAGATGGGAATACCAGACCACCTGACCTCTCTGTTGAGAAATCTACATGCATGTCACCAAGCAACAGTTAGAACTGGACATGGAACGACATACTGGTTCCAAATAGGAAAAGGAGTACGTCAAGGCTGTATATTGTCACCCTGCTTATTTAACTTATATGCAGAGTACATCATGAGAAATGCTGGGCTGGATGAAACATAAGCTGGAATCAAGATTGCTGGAAGAAATATCAATAACCTCAGATATGCACATAATACCACCCTTATAGCAGAAAGTGAAGAAGAACTGAAGGGCCTCTTGATGAAAGTGAAAGAGGAGAGTAAAAACCTTGGCTTAAAGCTCAACATTCAGAAAACTAAGATCATGGCATCCAGTCCCATCACTCCATGGCAAATAGAAGGAGAAACAGTAGAAACAGTGGCAGATGTTATTTCCTGGGCTCCAAAATCACTGCAGATGGTGACTGCAGCCATGAAATTAAAAGATACTTACTCCTTGGGATAAAAGTTATGACCAACCTAGACAGCATATTAAAAAGCAGAGACATTACTTTGCCAACAAAGGTCCTTCTAGTTAAGGCTTTTCCTATGGTCATGTATGGATGTGAGAGTTGGACTGTGAAAAAGG
>SJYC01060007.1:0-32694 GCA_006408675.1 Madoqua kirkii
TTTTTTTTTTCTTTTCCCCCTTCTTTCTTCCTATTCTTCCTTCCCTTTCTCATTTTTTTCATTCTTAAAATTGCGGTAAAAAACACATCATAAAATTTATGATTTAACCATTTCTACAATTATATGCTAATCATTTAAATATTATGCCTTAAGAAGTTCTTTCCAATACTTTCCTAGAATTCTCTAGCAAGTAGAATTTTCTATGATGATAGGAATTGCATTTCAGGGAATATAGGCTTTTGAACTGTGGTGCTGGAGAAGACACTTGAGAGGCCCTTGGACTGGTTGGAAACCAGTCCATCCTAAAGGAGACCAATCCTGGGTGTTCACTGGAAGGACTGATGCTGAGGCTGAAACTCCAATACTTTGGCCACCTCATGCAAAGAGTTGACTCATTGGAAAAGACCCTGATGCTGGGAGGGATTGGGGGCAGGAGGAGAAGGGGACGACAGAGGATGAGATGGCTGGATGGCATCACCGACTTGATGGACATAAGTTTGAATGAACTCCAGGAGTTGGTGATGGACAGAGAGGCCTAGAGTGCTGCATTTCATGGGGTTGCAAAGAGTTGGACATGATGGAGCGACTGAGCTGAAGCTAGCAAAATATTGATTTCCCTTGCTTCATTCATCATTATTTGTTGAAGTACCACCATATTCCTGTGTGCTTCACACAAACATGTATATAAAGTAACTAAACAATAACACACTTCAACTGTGATGAGTTGCTGGGAGGGAATTCAAAGATATGAAACTGAAAAAAAGGAGTTGGTGATGGACAGAGAGGCCTAGAGTGCTGCATTTCATGGGGTTGCAAAGAGTTGGACATGATGGAGCGACTGAGCTGAAGCTAGCAAAATATTGATTTCCCTTGCTTCATTCATCATTATTTGTTGAAGTACCACCATATTCCTGTGTGCTTCACACAAACATGTATATAAAGTAACTAAACAATAACACACTTCAACTGTGATGAGTTGCTGGGAGGGAATTCAAAGATATGAAACTGAAAAAAAAAATGAGCTATTCAATATAAAGACTGTTTTCTCCTGGGGTCCCAATAAAAACGTAATTTGAAGATGAGATAATATTAATCAATTCAATCATTTAAATGCCATGGGGAAAGATAACATATTAGCAAACATCTAACAGATAAAGTATGTTCATATTAGAGTTAAAAGTTGCTGACAGTGTAACAAATCATGTTATTAGACAGAAATCTATCTGTGCCCTCTGCCTTTTCTAAATCTAGGTTGGATGTCTGAAATTTCTTGGTTTGCATAATGCTGAAACCTAGCATGAAAGATTTTAAGCGTGACCTTACTAGCATGGGAGATGAGTGCAATTGTCTGAGGGTTAGAACATTCCTTAGTACTACCCTTCCTTGGAATTGGGGTGAGAATTTACCTTTTCCAGTCCTGTGGCCACTGCTGGATTTTGCTGATATATTGAGCGCAACATTTTGATAGCATCATCCTTTAGGGCTTTGAATAGCTCTCTTGGAATTCCATTGCATCCTCGAGCTTTATTAAGAGCAATGCTTTAAGGCCCACTTGACTTCACACCTCAGAATGTCTAGCTCTGAGTGATCTACCACACTATCGTAGTTATCCTGTTCTTTAAGGTCTTTTTTGTACAGTTTTTCCATATATTTTTCCATCTCTTCTTGATCTCTTTGGCATCTACTAGATCTCTACTGTTTCTGTCCTTTATTGTGCCCATCTTTGAGTGAAATATTCCCTTGATAATTCCAGTTTTCCTGAAGAAATCTCTAGTCTTTCCCCTTCTGTTGTTTTACTCTATTTTTGTGCACTGTTCATTGAAGAAGGCCTTCTTGTCTCTTTTCTTTAGAACTCTGCATTTAGTTAGATGTACCCTTTCCTTCTCATTTCTTTTTTGGTTCTCTTCTTTCTTCAGCTTCCCTCATAGCTCAGTTGGTAAAGAATCCACCTGCAATGCAGGAGACCCTGGTTCGATTCCTGGGTTGGGAAGATCTGCTGAAGAAGGGATAGGCTACCCATCTGCCTCCAATGAGGGAGACCTGAGTTCGATCCCTGGGTCGGGAAGATCCCCTGGCGAAGGAAATGGCAACCCACTCCAGTATTCTTGCCTGGAGAATCCCATGGATGGAGGAGCCTGGTAGACTACAGTTCACAGGGTCGCAAAGAGTCAGACACGACTGAGCGACTTCACCTCACCTCCCCTCACCCACTCCAGTATTCTTGCGCCTCCCTTGTGGCTTACTTGGTAAAGAATCTGCCTGCAATGCAGGAGACCTGGGTTTGATCCCTGGGTTGGGAAGATCCCCTGGAGAAGGGAAAGGCGACTCACTCCAGCATTCTGGCCTGGAGAATTCCATGGACTCTATGGTCACAAAGAGTCGGACATGACTGAGTGACTTTCACTTTCCTTTCCCCTTGCTTTTCAGTTCTCTTCTTTCTTCAGCTACTTGTAAAGCCTCCTCAGATAACCACTTTGCCTGCTTGCTTTTTTTTTTCCTTTGGGATTGTTTTGTTCACTGCTTCCTGTACAATATTACAGAACTTTGTCCATAGTTCTCCAGGCACACTGTTTATTAGATCTAATCCCTTGAATCAGTTTGTCACCTCCACTGCATATTCGCATGCTTAAATATGATTTAAGTCATACGTGGTTGGCCTACTCTTTTTAGTTTAGCCCTGAATTTTGCTATAAGAAGCTGATGATCTCAGCCACAGTCAGCTTCAGGTCTTATTTTTTCTGACTGTATACAGCTTCTCCATCTTCAGCTACAAAGAATGTAATCAATTTGATTTCAGTATTGATCTTTTGGTGATGTCTATGTGTGAAGTCATCTTTTGTGTTGTTGAAAAAGGGTGTTTGGTATGACCAGTGCATTCTCTTGGCAGAAGTCAGTTAGCTTTGCCCTGCTTCATTTTGTTCTCCAAGGCCAGATTTGAGTGTTACTCCAGGTATCTCTTGACTCTCTACTTTTGTATTCCAGTCCCTTATGATGAAAAGGACTTTTTTTTTCTTTTTTGGTATTAGTTCTAGGAAGTTTTTTAGGTCTTCACAGAACTGATCAACCTCAGCTTCTTCAGCATCAGTGGTAGGGGCACAAATTTGAATTACTGTGATTGAATGGCTTGCCTTGGAAACAAACTAAGATCATTCTGTCATTTTTGAGGCTGCACCCAAGTCCTGTGTTTTAGACTCTTTTGTTGATTATGAGAGCTACTCCATTTCTTCTATGGAATTATTGATCACGGTAGTATATATAGTGGTCATCTGGATTAAATTCACCCATTCCTCTCCATTTTAGTTTACCATATCTCATATGGCTCACTAATAAGACTTCCAAATCATTTTAACAGAAATTGTTGTCAAGCTAAGCCGCCTACTCCTTTTTCTAATTCTGTACCATTGTTGTTTAATTTTTTATTTGAACCCACATGCATAATCTTACAGTTAACTCATAAAAACTTGTCTTTTTTATATTTTTCTTACCTCTTCAGTTTGTCAATATCTTCAGTCATGCTAGTAACTTTGTCTTCCATATTAAAGTGGCCACAGAATTTCTACACAGTAGTGTCTTTAAGGATGAGAGGAGCATGAATATACTTGGAATTTAGTTTTTAAAGGAGCATTTGCTAAACATATTAGACAAGACTAAGAAAACTTCGAATGGAAGCCAATAAAATGTGGAGAACAGGTTTTCCAATTCATCTCTTGTTGTCTTTATTTATCAAATATTTGATATTCTACCCAGCTTCATCCTATCAGCAAATTTGAAAATCATTCATATTTTCAAGCAGACTATCAACAGAATGTTGTACAGAACAGGTTTGAACACAGAAATGTTATAAACTTTCTATCAGATTAATATTGATGAATTCATCAGAAATATTTTTATATAGTTGCTAACTTGTTATGACACTAATTTTACTCCCAAGCAGTCTTTTTGTCTCCTCAATTTAAGCTATCATGACACAAAGGAAAAAGTCAAAATAAAATAATACATTTCCAAGATCTTCTGGTAAAATAGCTCTGACAAAGAACGAATTAGATTAACATGTCTTGTTTTTAGTAAATCCAGCTATCCATTCAATGGCTCACCTATAATTTTGCCTGTGCTTTATGTTAATTTCTAGACTTTAACTTTGGGTTTTATAAAGGCAAATGGAAAGCCCCACGGTAGCAGGATACCATAACCACCTTGTGTCCTTAAAGCCCTGCACAGTGCCTAGCATCCAGCAGACAATAAATGTTGGTTAGCTGGTTAGTTGGTTGGTTGGTTGGCTGAATGAATGACTGGCTCTGTGGTTCAGAGAATTCAGTGGTCCCATTTTTTAAAAAATCAAAATAGCATTTATGTTTCTAGCCTTCTGTTCCCCACACAATTTCTTAAGTTCTCTGCTCCAGATGTCCAGGAAGTAATGTGAAGTTACAGGAAGGATCAGCCTTAAATAGACCCTGAGGTGATTATGGCAAAGTATTATCCCTCCCAAGAAGTGAGTATGTCTGTAGTTCTCATACCCTACGATTCTTTAGTAAATTTTGTTTCTTGAGTGTTCTAAAAATGATTTGACCTCTAGCTCTTTGTTCTAACACTGAGCACGTATAGACTGGACTGTTTGCTAGCATATGCCCAACTACCCTTGTGACCAATTTTTATCTGGAACCGACGCCTGGCACTAATTCCTAAGCTTGAGGTACTGAACTCTTTATTGCTAGCCGGAGAATGGATCTTACTTCTGACACTCCTATTACTGACCAGTTACAACAAGATGAACAATATGACCTATTAATTGTCGTGCCCTATCTACCATTTCAGAGGACCTCTTAACATCACTAGAGTCTTGGTTAGAATTAAAATGTGTTATCTTCTTTTTTTTAATTTTATTTTTACTTTATTCTACATTACAATACTGTATTGGTTTTGCCATACATTGACATGAATCAACCACAGGTGTACACGAGCTCCCAATCCTGAAACCCTCTCCCACCTCCCACCCCACATCATCTCTCTGGATCATCCCCATGCTCCAGCCCCAAGCATCCTGCATCCTGCATCAAACATAGACTGGCGCTTCGTTTCTTACATGATAGTACACATGTTTCAATATTTAAGGGCCTGTATGTCTGCCTATTCACTGTGAATAGGAGTAACTCTTCTGCAAGTTCTTAGTTATTCTGCTTTGTTTCCTTAATTCCCATTCAGCCAATCTGAACCCTAAAGGGTTCCTAGAATGTCCCATGATCAAAGAAACAATGACATTTAAAGTATAATCATGTACACCTGTGGCGGATTCATGTTGATGTATGGCAAAACCAACACAGTATTGTAAAATAAAGTAAAAAAAAAATTAAGCTTGTGAAAAAAAATTAAAAAATAAAAATATTAAAAAAAAGTATAGCAATCTAGATTAAGGACACAGTATCATTTAGATATCTAGGTCTTCTTAAATGTCTTTGTCTCTTTGGATCTGTTTTCTCTGTATAATTTCAGTTCTGTCATTTATAGTTGAATATTAGCTTCCTTGACATATAACATAGAAGTGAAAATAATTGAAAAGCTCTAAAAGCTTTCTTTTTTCCTTTTCTTCCAATATTATACCATCAGTCTTTAACAATTAAATTAAACCTCAGTATTTTGCGTTGTAATCTGGTTGACACTATTATTATAGGTATGGTCCACTCTGTTTTAATCACCACGATTAAATGTCCTCTTCTAAATCTTTTTTACATGTCTTTTTAATTCATTTATTAACAAAATATCTCTGGTATCCTTCAATTTGCCAGCTCCTTTCTAAGTGCCAATGATATGTACATGAACAAAACAAAGGGCAAAGATCTGGGTTTTGTTGCCTACATCCTGATATGAGGAGAAAGAAAATCAGTAAACAAATATAAACATAATGTCAGATGGTAAAAGTGTTATAATAAAAAAGTAAGATGGTGCAAGAGCATTAATGAACAGGGTAATGAAGGAAGGCCTCTCAAGGTTACATTTGAGCATAGTAGAAGGGAAGAACCAAGCTGTAAGATATCTGCAAGAAGAGTTTCATAGGTAGAAGGAATAATTAGGGCAAAGCCTTGAGGTGGAACTATGTTTGGCTTTGTTCACCACACTGAATGAAAGTAGCCTGGCAGGTGAAATAAAATGACACTAAAAAACAGAAAATAAATACAGTAAAAAATAGAAAAAAGAAAAGGAGACAGATGGGACAGATTGAAAACAAATAGCAAGATGGAAGATGCAAATCAACCACATCAATAATTACATTAAATACATATGGTCTAAGCCAATTAAAAAGCCGAGATTATCAGTCTGGTTAAAAAAAAATCAAGACAACTGTGTGTTATGCAGAAAAAAAACAGATTTCTACAAGAATCTTAAATAAAGATTCAGAGAGATCAAAAGCAACAGAATAGCAAAAGATATGTCATGTAATCACTAACCACAAGAAGCCAAGTATGGCTTTACTAGTATCGGACAAAAGAGACTTCAAGACAAGAAGCATTACCAGATATAAAGAGGAATGTTTTATAACATTAAAAGTGTAAATTCATCTGAAAGACATAAAAGTCACTTTTATTGTGGGAGAATATACATAACATAAGATTTACCATTTAACCACTTTCAGGTGTACAGTCCATGACATTAAATACATTCACAGTGTTGTCCAAACTTGGCCACCATTCATCTCCAGAACATCACCATCTTCCCAGATAAAAACTCTATACCCATTAAATAATAACTTTCCATTTCCCCTTGCCCCAATCCCTTCACTACCACCATTCTATTTTATATCTCTATAAACTTGACTACTTTAAGTATCTTATACAAGTGGAATCATATGATATTTGTCCTTCTGTGTCTGGCTTATTTCACTTTTCACATCTTCAGGGTCCATTTGTGTTGTGAAATGTGTCAAATTCCCTTGCTTTTTAAGACTAAACATTATTCATTGCATGTATACACCACATTTCATTTATCCATCCATCTGTCAAGGGACATGTTGGTTGTTTCCACTTTCAGGCTATTGTGAATAATGCTGTTACAAAAATGACCATACAAATATCTGTTCAATTCCCTGCTTTCAAATCTTTTGAGCATATACCCAAAAATGGAATTTCTGGAGGATATAGACATTCTATGTTTATTTTTTGAGGGACCAGCCATACAGTGGCTGCACCATTTTACATTTCCATCAGCAGTACACAAGAGTCCCAATTTCTCCACATCCTCATCAATACTTGTTCTTTTTTAAATAAGTAATAACTATCCTAATGGATGTAAATTATCTCATTGTGGTTTTAATAACATTCTCTAAAGATTAGTGATGTAGAACAGATTTAATCCTTGTTGGTCATCTGTATATCTTCTTTTGAGAAATGTCTATTTAGTTCCTCTGCCCATTTTTTTTTTTGTTGGGATTGTTCTTTTTTATTGCTGAGTTGTAGGAGCGCTTTATATACTCTATATTAATCCTTTTATTAGGTATATAATTTGCAAATATCTTCTTTTATTCCACTGGTTTTTATTCTTTTGAGGTCCTTCAATGCACATATAATAATCTTAATGAATTTCAAAATACAGGAAGAAAAAACTGACTGAATTAAAAGAATAAACTAAAATCTATAATCACAGTTGATTCCTTTGACATTCCTTTCTCAGAAACTGATGGAAACACTAGACAAAATATCTGTCAGGATAAAGATTTGAATAACAAAGTTGAATTAATTGACATTTATTTTTAATTTTAGTAACACATGCAGAGTACATAATGAGAAATGCTGGGCTGGAAGGAGCATAAGCTAGAATCAAGATTGCTGAGAGAAATATCAATTACCTCAGTTATGCAGATGATACCACCCTTATGGCAGAAAGTGAAGAGGAACTAAAATGCCTCTTGATGAAAGTGAAAGAGAAGACTGAAAAAGTTGGCTTAAAGCTCAACATTCAGAAAACTAAGATCATGGCATCCAGTCCCATCACTTCATGGGAAATAGATGGGAAAACAGTGGAAACAGTGTTAGACTTTAATTTTGGGGGCTCCAAAATCACTGCAGATGATGACTGCAGCCGTGAAATTAAGAGATGCTTACTCCTTGGAAGAAAAGTTATGACCAATATGGATAGCATATTAAAAAGCAGAGGCATTACTTTGCCAACCAAGGTCCATCTAGTCAAGGCTATGGTTTTTCCAGTGGTCATGTATGGATGTGAGAGTTGGACTGTGAAGAAGGCTGAGCGCCGAAGAATTGATGCTTTTGAACTGTGGTGTTGGAGAAGACTCTTGAGAGTCCCTTGGACTGCAAGGAGATCCAACCAGTCCATTCTGAAGATCAGCCCTAGGATTTCTTTGGAAGGACTGATGCTAAAGCTGAAACTCCAGTACTTTGGCCACCTCATGCGAAGAGTTGACTCACTGTAAAGACTCTGATACTGGGAGGGATTGGAGGCAGGGGGAGAAGAGGATGACAGAGGATGAGATGGCTGGATGACATCACTGAATCGATGGATGTCAGTCTGAGTGAACTCCAGGAGTTGGTGATGGACAGGGAGGCCTGGCATGCTGAGATTCATGGGTCGCAGAGAGTCGGACACCACTGAGTGAATGAACTGAACTGAACTGAAAACATTTCTAAACAACTGATGGACCAAGAATAAATCAGTTTTAATTTAATTGAACAGCAATAGAAATACAACATTTGTGTGATGCAACTAAAGCAGTGTTTTTTGTTAGGAAATTTATACATTTAAACACATATGTTAGGAAGGGAAGAATATGTAAAAGTAATGATCTAAATTTCTACATTAAGAATCTAGAAAAATAAGAGCAAATGAAAAGCAAAGTAAGTAGGGGGAAGAAAATGAAAATTTGGGGCAGAAAACAAAGAAATAGCAAACAAACATCAGGGAAAGTCAACAAAATCAAAAGACAATTGCTTGAGAAGAATAAAATAATGGTAAAGTTCTAGTGGGCAGAACAAGAGATCAAGACAGGAAGTATATTTCTGGCTTAGATACAGAGAGTAACAAGACACTATCACTCTCACCATAATAACCAAGACGAGATAGATCAGATAAATTATAAAATAATAGGCTTAAAAGACCAATCAAAATACTGAGCACAGAAAGAACCCAAACACCAGAAATGGTGGAGCCATATTATGTAGGAAAAGAAAACCCTCCAGATGTCTCATCCCGGGCAGAAATGTGAAAAAGCTACCACAGAAAGTATTAGGATACAAGGTAATAAATAAAAGCAATTGTATTTGTATATCCTATCATCAAAAACTTAGAAAATAAGTTTTCCACTTAAAAAGCATGCAAAATATATAATACTTTTGAATACATCTAGCAAAAAACTCAAGACATATATAATTCTTAGGTAAATGAATAGAGATAAACCATATTCAGAGATTGGTGAGGTGAAGTCACTCAGTCGTGTCCGACTCTTTGCGACCTTGTGGACTGTAACCTACTAGGCTTCTCCGTCCATGGGATTGTCCAGGCAAGAACACTGGAGTGGATTGCCATTTCCTTCTCCAGGGGATTTTCCCAACCCAGGTATCGAACCTGGATCTCCTGCATTGGAGGCAGACGCTTTAACCTCTGAGCCACCAGGGAAGAGATTAGGGAATATATATATATCAATAAGAAAAAAGTGAGAGAAAGAGGGAGAGAGAGAAATAAAGAGGATGAGAAACAATATGAAAAAAGAATTTGAGATACCGAGTAGGAATAACTCTTTTCAGAAGTTCTGCTATAAAGAGACTCAGAAAAAAAATGGAGCAGGAAGGGAATATGGGGTCTAAGTAATGTTGTTTTTATGAAGTCAGGTGATATTTCAGCACTTTTGTACCATGATTCAGAAAAGAAGGAGTACATGAAAATGCAGCGAAAGAAGACTCAGACATAAAAGTGGCATTCTTAAGAAGGTGAGATGAGGTGGATTCAGCATTAAGGGCAGGGGTTCTTCAGAAAGGTTTATGAGCAATCATCCTGATCTCTTTAAACACCTCAAATTAAAAGAGACAGTGCATTTAAAATGTTTAATACAGTGCTGGCAGATACTCAACTGCCACACACACACACACACACACACACACACACTCTACTATCACTCCTCTTTTTTTCTTTTGGGTGATTTCACAATTTACACTTCTAGAACGTACAAATAAAGAAAAGCTTGTCACTAAGGAAGGATGATGAATTTGGGTTAAAGGATTGTCACAAAGGGTTTTCAAAAGACAAACACTACATAGAGAGGAAATGTTAAAAACTTCTTGGTCCAATGCAGGTTCAAGAGCTGAATTAAGGTTACAGTAAAATAACTGGTAATTATCCTCTTCTCATTTTGAACTCCAACTCTTCCATTAATGTTACAAATATCCTAAACTGCCTGTGATTTCTGTAAGCCTCACTGGTTTAGAATTAATATCACTATAGCTCCATTCTCACCACTTAGGACTATCACACACACACACGCACACACACACACACACACACACACACAGCCTGTGTTCAACATTCACAAATACCCACAGCTTGATATTAATAGTCAGGAATTAGGAGGGCAGAAACCTTCGATAAAAGCCACATGGGAAGGCCAAAGTGGATTTTTAATACTGAGGACAACAAGCATTAACTAATTTTTCCTACTGGAGTGCATTGTCCTTTAGTCTCTATTTCTGTCCCTAATTGTTCCTGCAGGTAGTAGGTTAACATGGAACGTACTTAGAGAGGGAAGCAATTGAATATGGCATAGACACTGAAAGAAAGGGCTCAATAAAAGAGCAGCATGCGCTCTAATCTGGCCTTTTACAACATCCACTATCAAAGAGCTTTGGGGGTTTAAGGGGATTAGATACCATAACCCATCTGTCAGGTCATTATGTAAGAAATGCTCCTGCTGTTTTCAAGAGAAGATGCCCTACTGTATATTATTACCATTAAGCGTTTACAGAGTACTATAGGCTTGCGAAACACTTTCAAGGCATTTTTATTTGTTGTTCCTCACAAAATGCTGTCAACTCCAAGAATTACAAACAAATGACGAAACTGAGGTTCAGGAGGATGATGGCAAAAGTCTCGGTCACCCAGGGAGTATAGCAGGAGCTGCCAGGGGAACTTGGAGCCATGAGAAAAGGCAATACTTCCTGTCTCCCTCTACCTGAAAAATATGCCAGTGGGTTTATTTATTTATTTTTTGCTTGCTTGTTTCCTTTTTTTTAAGCCAGGACCTTTTCTCCTGTGTTTTCCTGCAATCTTATGCATTATTTCATAACAAATACTTACGGGTTATTTTCAGTAGACATAAGATGTATCTTAACAACAGCTGTACATCAATGATTGACATTGTTCCATATGGGAGGAGAAGCAGGATGCATTCAAGCATGAGCATGTGTAAAGATGGCCTGATATATCATAACTATCATTTACAAACCTGGAGATCCCAAATCTAAGGCATAATGAGGCAAAAAGAAATACTACATGTCCATTCATCCATATTGCTCATAATTTACTATAAAAAAATTTAGTCTTCCAGTAAACCTTAAGGAAGCTACTTAGTATACACAGAAAAAATATAAAGATGCCGGCTGGAAAATAGCAAAGCTATCTAATACTGGCTTCTAGAGAGCTGTAACATGTCACAATAATGTGGGTGCAGTTACCTGACTATGTTTGTCTTTCTGAGATTCTCCTCTGCTTTTTAAGACAGAATTATGGGAGTCGTTTTTGTGAATTTTGCAATTGAAAGATTGCAGTTTTTCTTTGAAAAGGAATTAATTTCTATTGAAAATAAAAGAATGAATAGGATTTATATATTTAGATATTAATGTTATCAAATATATTCCTCAATTGTTCCAAATTTTAAAGATACTGATCAAATTGGAAGACAACTGAAACTGTTTTGTAGACAAACTTGTTTTCTATGTTTTGGAGACATAACTTCTAAAAGTTATGTCTTCCCCCATTGAGAAGTGGGGGGGTCATATATTCTTGAACTAGTAAAAATGATTACAAATATTAACTTAGCTATTATCTACTAAGCACCTATCATATGCCAGATACAATCCCTTACCCAAGGAGTTCACAGCCTGATCAAAGAGATGAGATATATTCATATATAACTTTACTGCATGGTAAAAAGTGATGGATGGTTCCATCTGTGAAATATAGGTAAACTATTCTGGAGCTTGAGGGAAGGTAAAGCTTCATGGGATTATCATCTCATTCACTGGCGGAGGCAAGAAGAGGGATGCGGTAAGCTTTACATGATAAATTTCAATTGAGATGGTCCTCCAAGGATGGGCAGACAGGGAAGTAGGATATGGGACATTCCAGAAGAAGGTAATTAGGCAGAGAAGGTAAAGGGGCAAAGAAGGGACTTGTGGTGGAGCACTAACAGTAGCTGGTAGGTGTTCAGAGTAACTAGGCGGTTAGACAGGATCAGAGCTACTAGTAAAACGAAGGAGGAGAGAAGACAAAGGCAGGCCAATCAGTGCCATTGTTCACAAATTTGGTTTAGTCTTCAGTTTTAAGAAATTCTAACTGAGGTGGCCCAGGGTACAGCCTTTGAATCTATAGCTATAATAATCCACAGGTGAACTGATATACAACCAAGTTGGGAGCCACTGCTTTCAATTTCCTCTCATTCAGTTTGTCTCTTCTTTTCATACCCATCCTCATTGTCCACCTCATGTCCTCGTTACTCCTCACCTAGATGGCAGCAATACTTTCTGCCTCACTTTCTTGTTACTGATGGAATCATGTTCCTAAATTGTATGTATACTCCTCACCACCCTACTTAGCACCACTGATGACTCCCTGCTGCCTATTAAACAAAAGACATGGCATGTACTTGGTTAGCCAAAAGCAGACCTCTAGAAGACTCTTGAGAGTCCCTTGGACTGCAAGGAGATCCAACCAGTCCATTCTGAAGGAGATCAGCCCTGGGATTTCTTTGGAGGAAATGATGCTGAAGCTGAAACTCCAGTACTTTGGCCACCTCATGAGAAGAGTTGACTCATTGGAAAAGACTCTGATGCTGGGAGGGATTGGGGGCAGGAGGAGAAGGGGATGACAGAGGATGAGATGGCTGGCTGGCATCACGGACTCGATGGATGTGAATCTGAGTAAACTCCGGGAGTTGGTGATGGACAGGGAGGCCTGGCGTGTTGCGGTACATGTGGTCGCAGAGTCAGACACAACTGAGCAACTGAACTGAACCCACCTTTTACCTGCTTCCAACTCAAACGTGCACACACATACACTCATTCCCCCTACACATACCCCCCCCAGACACATACATACATACCCACACATACACACATACCCACCCACACATCCTCCCAACATTTCTAAAGGCCATTCAGCCTCTGTTGCAATATCCTGTGCTTCCCTTCTCTCCCGGAAGACATACTAAGATCATTTTGTTCCTGGGAATCTGTTCTAAAGCAGTAATGGAAAATGGTAAACTGTCTCTCTTTAGCCCCATCTCTGTCTTCCCACGGCCCTCTCTGGCTCCAGCTGTAAAGATCTACCAGCAGTTCTCATTGTCTTTTGTTGTCTCCCTCTACTTGATGCCTTCCTCCTGGCTGATTTTCCCCCTTTCTTTTCACGTCTCTGTATTTCATCCTTAAAGACCAATTCTGATGCCCCTCCCCTGGTGAGCTTTCTCCATTCCGCTAAGTAGGTTGCTCTTCCCCTCACCAGACTTCACAGCAGCTGGACTGTGTCTCCACTATCACGCTCACCACATTGCATTGCAACGATTTACTCACAAGTCCATCGCTCTCTCAACCATGAGGGCCCAGAGAGCTAGTAGTATTTCTTTCTAGCTAGGTGCTTTATCAGAGTCCTTCCTACACTTGTGAATAAATCAACAAATGGTTCAATTCAGAAGCAGTAAAGTCTGAAACCAGAAGAGTTTTGAGGGCTGTTGCACAGGTAAATTTATAGGCTTGTTGCCTGTTAAACAGGAATGATGAAGCTGTGAACGTGTCAAAGATAAGGTCAAGCCTAGGTGATGGTGAGGATGATCCTGCAAAAGAAATAGAAAACATAGGATGAACAGGAAAGTAAAAGAAAAATGTTAATGAATTCAGGCTGGGGCTTGAAGAAAACAAGGAGGAGAGTCAGTGTTCCATGCATAGGTGCAGTAGACATGGATGTGAGCTGCCGCGTCTCTCTCTGTCCACATGAGCTGGGGAATCTGTCTCTCCACTCTGCCTGGGATCCTCCATCTTTTGACTCTCACATTTAGGATGTAGTGTGGGTTGCTATTAGTCATTTTATGACTACATGAGAATCGATAGATGTGTAACCAGTCTATTGAAAGGGTTGAACATAATGAGTACAAACAGGAAGCAGCTGTATTTTTCCTTCTACCACTGCCTTTCAACATGTCAGATTCCCCTCTCCCATACGTGAATGACTTTGCAAGCAGCTCGGGTAACTTTCCAGCATTTTCAGTATAAAAAAAAAAAATCAGTCCAATTTCAGTAATTATGACTCACTTCCAGGTAATAAAAGGTTCTGTTAAATGTAAAGCTTTAATCTCACATCTCATTCAAAACTTCTCTTCTCCTCCTAGCATGATCAGATCGAATCTGAGTTCAGGATCCTATAACAGAAAAGCTGGACATGATCTGTTCTTCTCCTTTCTCTCCTACCATCTACTGTGGCTTTTCTAGAATTAGAGCAGGGAGAGATATGTCCAAAAAAGGGACAAAATATTGTTATTTAGGCAATGATGCTTATAGTTCTATACGAGCTGGCCCTAATGCTTTATATGCTATCTGTATATTCACATCAGTTTTTTTCCTGGGGTCATTTGTGGGTACTTCAGACTCCCAGGCTGATATGGGCACTCTCCACTTAATTTCTTATGACTCACACATACATATACACACACACGAACACACACACACACGTGTCCCATCTAAGCACCTGTATCCTGAGTACATGGAGAACCTGCTGTATGAAAAATACTGATTTGTGTGACACTGATAGGAGTGAGGCCTGCCTTAATGCTGCCACTTCTCCCTTCACAGGTGGCTCTGTAAGCCCCACAAAATCTTAATGAACCATCACTCAATAATGAATAGTCTTTTTTTTGTCTCTGGGAGATCAGTATTGTTATAACATGAGAAGAGAAAGAGAAGAGAAACAAACAGTCAGTCTTCAGTTTTAGAATTTTAAAGATTTGTGAAACTGATCGCAGAACAAATTGTGAATGATAAAGCTCTTCCTCACAAGAGCCAGACTTTTTTTTTTTTGCAAGAAAGAGACCCCCTTTTTTTTTTTAATTCAAAAGCATGGTTTGGGGAATTGGGTAAGAAATAAAAAGGCAAAGCACTGAAAGAACTTGGGACATAAAGTTTATGCCATAAACACTAATTAGAAAGACCAAAAGTGAGTCAGGTTACTGCACTCCAGAGGAGATAAAGATTCAGGGGGCTGGAAGAGGAAACACAGTAATGAAAAGGATGTGACTAAGGAAAGAGGTCCCTGAGGCTCAAGACAGACCTGAGCTTAGAGGAAAACCAAAACGCACCCTGAAATTGCCCAGTCTTTGCCAGAGCAAAATATGTTATCAGCACCATGAGGGGAAACCGCTCAGTAATGTCCAACTCTTTGCAACCCCATCGACTGTAGCCTGCCAGACTCCTCAGTCCATGGAATTTTCCAGACAAGAATACTGGAGTGGGTTGCCATTTCCTTTGAAGCATAGAAGACAGTCTCTTGTCCCATGTGCATCCTAAGAGCATCCAGTGGACCCCTACATATCACTGATGCTAAGAAATTCTACTGGCTGCTCTTTTATTACATCCAGGAATTTACTATTCACCTGCAGTCAGCTTATCACCTGATTATCATGCCTATCTGTTCAGCCCTATCTGAATCATCCTTTATGGACAATCCACCTCCTCCCACTGAGGCTCTGGAAGCTCAGGTCACTTGAGAGTCTCCAACAGAGTGCACTGGAGTCTTAGTGTGGTGATATGCCAGTAGCAGGAGAGGCTACCTGCCCCCAGCTTCTGTACTTGGGTGGTACTGAGTGTTACTCTCACCCAGTGCCCTTAGCAGCCTCCATGCTAAAACACCATCATTATCATTGCTTCTCTTAGAATAAGGTCTAAGCACATCAAGGTTTACCTAGGGGAAAAACACAACAACATCAACAATAAAACCTGACAACCTAAAAAAAGCAGAATACCGCAAGGTAAGTTTCCATCTTACCACAGGCTGTCACACTAGCTACTGTGACAACTTTCACAACTAAACTATGTGGGGACATCTGGATAGTGGCCCTTCAAAGTACTTTCTCCAAAGGTCTCAAATATGAACAGTAGTATAACAAGGCTTCTTTATTATTTTCTAAAAACTCTAAGTATGTCAGATAAGCTTCTTATCAAAAACTTGATAAGAGAAGAAGGATGATATGCAGAGGTAGTATAACTACGAGGTATTCTAAAATCAATACAGGTACTTCAAGAGGCTCTATTTGAATTCAGTAATAATCAGTTTTCAAAATTAAGTCCCTAAAATTTATCCAGTCATAAAAAGTGTTCATAAAACATTTCACGTTTCTCTAGATATTCACAAGCAAATATCTCATTTCACTTAGAAATTTTTTCGAGATCTTTTAAAATCTATTTGTATTGACCATTTCAGAATCTGTCAGTATTGACCTCAACAATTATAAGTCACAACTCCTTCCATTGCTTTCCAACTCAATAAGCTAAAGCATAATGAAAAAACCTTCAATATTCAATAAATCTCTTACAGCTCTTGGATGAGTGACTACAGTTTATATATTCTATTCATACCTATAGTTGCAAAGTATCTTTGTAGGCTACAGGGTGAGATATTGCTCAATGAAAATTTGTTTTCTTCTTTTTTTAACTTTTTAACAAACATTTACTAAGAACTTACTTTGGTGTGCTAGGAACTGAAGACACAAAGATAAACGAGAAACAAGCCTTGCCTTTAGGGAGTTCCCAATCTCTTTTATTTTGTGTATTTATATAGTGTTCTCTTCTGTTCAATTTATCTAGATAAATGGGGTGTGCCTGTTAAACTTTGCATTCATACTTGCATTGCTGAGTTTGAGGCCGCATCTGATTCTCCTTCCCTCTCTTGGTAGCTGTCCACAGGACTGTCAGAGGTTTATTTTTTTCTGGCCCTCTCCCTTCTTTCACCTCCAACTTCTTTATATTTCTTCTTCTTTACTTAGTGAGTAAAGTAAAAGTATATTTTATTTTATTGCTGTTAAATTTGTTAGATTTTTGTGTTCCCTAAAATAGCAAATCTTAATTTTTATGCTCAAAATGTCTCTCCTACTTAGGTAGCTCTTAGGTGAGGGGCTTCCCTGGTAGCTCAGCTGGTGAACGATCCACCTGCAGTGCAGGGGACCCCAGTTCTATCCCTTGGTTAGAAAGGTCCCCTGGAGAAGGGATATGCTACTCACTCCAGTATTCTTGGGCTTCCCTGGTGGCTCAGGTGGTAAAGAATCTGCCTGCAATGTGGGAGACCTGGGTTCAATCCCTGGGTTGGGAAGAGTCCCTGGAAAAGGGAAAGGATACTCACTCCAGTATTCTGGCCTGGAGAATTCCACGGACAGAGGAGCCAGGCAGGCTGCAGTCCATGCAGTTGCAAAGGGTCAGACACAACTGAGCAACCAAGCACAGCAAAGCACAGCCCTGAGATAGATCTCTCCCTATACAAGTCAGTAGAACTCAACAGAAAAGCAGGTTTGCTACCCTCTGAGTTAACAACTTTGAGGTTGTTTTCATATTTAGATCTTGGATTATATCCTCAAAATAATTTCTTATGAAATATAATGATAAAAATAAAAACTCATAAATAATAGAGGATGATTGCATTCATTTCTCACTTCTACCCATTGTCTGGTAACACATTTCTCACTCTATGATTTTCATTAGACTTAACCTCATTTCTTTCATGTTCTTAGTATGTGGGCCAGAATAAAGGTATTTAATTTGAAAGCAGTAAGAAATGTCTGTAAAAGAAATCAGGAAATGTACAGATTTTGAGCAAGAAGAAAAATCCTGTCATACCTAGAAAATAACATAAGAATAAACCTGGCTCACTCACCATTTCACTGTATTTCATGCCTTTACGTAATTAACGGCCACATATAAAATGAGATCACGTTTACATATACATTAATTACATCCTATCAATTTCAAAAAATTAGATTATGCACCTTATTCGTTTTTATTTGGGGACTGTTTATTATGAAGCTTTACCCTAGTCTTAGGTCCAGAGTACGGACTGAATACATTATCAACTGGTTTCTCTTGAAAACTGCACCTCCTCCGATCCACTTTATGCACTCCTGGCCACAGCTGTAAACTGCTGCAGCCCCCTGTCTCTCTAACGCTGCACAACAAGCATGTCTGACTTCTCTCTGTGGGGACCTTCGATCCTTTGTTCTGACAGCTGCCTTCTCTCTGTGTTGTGTGATGGGAAAAGTTTGAAAGCTCTTTGGTCACATGTCTGCGTTTGGATTTTAAGCTGAAAATGGATTGTACCACTTCACCACGGTTGAGTGCAACTCTGTAGCTCCAGTTCTCTTTGCTCTCCTTGCCCAACAGTCCTTACTGGTTTCAGGCTCAACTCACACCATGAGACTAAAATGATTCAATTCATTTGAAATATTTGGAATATATGCCACTCTATGCCACACAATCAGATAGGTATTCAGAGATACAAAACGAGTATTCAGGTCATGAGTCTTTCCACTCTCTATCTGCCTTCATTTCCAAAGTGAATTTATTCCAACACCATGGTTTTAAATATCTCCAACTTTGACCACCAAAATGACGGAGAAGTGGCTCACAGAGTAGACAGGAACCTTACTTTAATTAATTGTCACACAATTCCCTAGGAGTGTAGAGGTTTTGACTTTAGAAATGCATATAAGCCTTAACATAAAGGACAAAGGCAGTTAGTAACGAGAATGTTAGGGGCAAGTGGAGATTTTGACAGATTTCAAGTAAAGGAAATAGCATTTTTAAAAAGGCAAAGCAAGGAGGTAACCAGCAGAGCCTCATCCAAGAATTGTATGAAACAAATGCTACAGATAAACAAAGAGGCTCAGAGAAGCTTAAGATAAAAAGAGGCTTAAAAACTCTTGTAAAAGGCTTAAGATGACAGAACAAGTATTAGATTTAGAATTAATACTCAGGTCTATCAGACTCCAGAGCCCACGCTCTCCATATTATTGCCCCAAACAGAATGAAATTCACTATCCATATTACACGTATGTAGCAATAGGATGTGTGAGAATCCCAGGGACGGTGGAGCCTGGTGGGCTGCCGTCTATGGGGTCGCACAGAGTTGGACACGACTGACGCGACTTAGCAGCAGCAGCAGCAATAGGATATACCTTCTTAATTCTTAATTCCTTGAAGGTATTGTACTTCCCATAATATAGTCAATCTAATTTAAACTAGCTTCCTTTCCAACCACTCTACTGAAATAGCGCTTGTGAAGGTCAGAGACAGCCCCGTGTTGAGCAGTTCACCTCTCTGCTCATTTCACTCCCCATTGCCTATGCAACTTTCATCTCCTTGAAACAATTTCTCCTCTTGGCACCTATGATCCTTCCTCTCCTGGTTTTCCTTAGGCCTCAGTGGCTGCTCTTTTTCAGCCTCCCTTGCTATCTTCTTATCTCCTTATACTCCTCTACTGCAGGAGTATTCAGGTCATGAGTCTTTCTACTCTCTATCTGCCTTCATTTCCAAAGTGAATTTATTCCAACACCATGGTTTTAAATATCTCCAACTTTGACCACCAAAAGGACAGAGAAGTCGCTCACAGAGTAGACTTTGAGCCAGACTTCCTGGATTGTAATCCTAGATCCACTGACTAAACTAAGCTGGATTATCTTGGGTTAGTTGCTTAACATTTGTGTGCCTCAGTTCTCTCATTTGAAAATGGATAGGAAAATAGTAGCTATCTTTATATACAACAATCTTCCTAATAATTCCACGTGACTATCAAATCTCACATGATAGAAATAAATTCTATATTCCCCAGTCCCCCACAAACCTTTCCTCTTCATGTCAGTAAATGTCAATAAACCATACACTCAGGTGTTCAAGTTAAAACAATCGAAAACCATCTTTGATTCTTTCCCTTTACTAACTCCCAACACCAGCAAGTCTTCCTGCTTTATATCCCAAATATTTTAGATTTCTCCCGTTTTCTTCATCTACATCTTCTCTTTCATCCTAATGAAAGCTACTAATGTTAGCGGCTTCCCAAATGTCCTTCCTGTGTTCACTCTTTCCATCCTACAATGTCATCTACAAAGCAGTAAGAATGATCTTTCTTTGAAGGTATACTAGTACCTCACTTTTCTGCTTAAAAGCATCCAGTGGCTTTTCATGGAACTTAATAATAAATATCCAGCCTCCACACCATGGCCTATATAGCCCATGTGCCTAGTTCCTTTTTCTCTATTCTCATCTGCACTGCCCTCCCTGACCTTCACGGGTCAATTCCTGCCTCTTGTCACAGCCTTTCTCTGTTCCTTAAACATACCTTGTACTTTTCAAGGTCTTTGACTTTGATGGGCTGTCCCTTCCACTAGCAGAGATATTTTACCTTGAATCTCCAGTACTTATCAGACTGCCTGGAAATAGTGTGTGTTCTATTAATAGTTTTTTCATTGATTGGCTGATTGATGGGTCTGCAAGTCAAAAGTTTATTCTTTTCATTTGTATTTTCAATTCTTTAGAGGAATTTTCTATATGAAGAACTCTGAAGTAAAACATTTTTAAATGTGCAGAATAACTCCTAAGCTATAACTTTAAAATAGGGATTTTGCAGTTATAAGTATGTGTGTATGTGTATGTACATATATACAAGTTCTAGGGATATTTTTATGTATATGTTTTAAAAAGTAAATGAACTCACTGAATACATGAAATTTGTTATATTCTGAGGTAACTGTGTGTAGTATAGAGTTAGTCCCAGAATGTTAAATATAATTACTGTTTTTTCAAAATTAAGTACGAAAGGACAAGAGCAGTACCAAACCTCAAGGGCACAGTGACACAGGGCAGTGCCTCCTTGTGGCATTAACATTCCTAACACATGCCTGTCAACAGTCCCAACAGCAAGCTACAGAAAGCATGCAAATATTTACACAGAATTCATAAAATCCACAAGCTTCTTCCTGCAAAGACTTCTAAAAGTAAGTCTTATATAAATAAATGCTTTGGGTGTATTTTTTTTTTCTGAATTTTCCTAAATTTAAAATCACATGAAAATAACTTTCCTAAAAGCACAGAACTGATGCATTTATTTGTAGCCATGACCTTTTTTTTTTTTTCTGCTTCTGCCCTCACCCTGGTAAATGCCCCCCAGAGGTTGACAAGTATCTAAAGATCCATAAAACATGAATTTAATAAGTATAATAAATCATTTGTCACTGACATTTTTAAGATTTGGCCTTATCGAATTTTAACTGATAGGTTTTGCAGGTCCTCCTGCTGTTATATGGAAGCAATATAAGTTTAATATTTAGTTACTGCAGCCTAAAGACACTGTCTTACTCAAGTATGAAAATCTTAAGAGGAAATAGTGTCCTTAAAATATTTACGGCAATACTTTAAGCCACAAAATCCAGCAAAATTTCCAATTAAAGTTAATCACAATCTTTGAAAGTTCCACTTTCTGGTCAAGTGTCAATTGTTTGCATTCAGAGTTGCCATCCCATTTAATGGTACTAAAATCTCCCTGAGGAAAATTTCCAGATATACCAGTTCTCTTAAAGTCAGATATTACACACCTTAATTATTTTTAAAAAATATAAACATTAAAAATCCACCATTCATACATGTAAAACTCTTACAGTCTTACTTAATGTCATTAAATCAGATGGAGCAAATACATCCTGCTGAAAATTATTTCTGACAGGACAAACAATGTCAATATTCAGAAACTCAAACATGGATGATAAATGAAATCATATGAAGAAACATATTGTGCATAGAAAATATCTGAAGGCTAAATATGCTCTCTATAAAACTCATCAACTGCCATAATCCTAACTAATCACCGGACCTCATCCATCATGTTTAGAGGCAGGTAAAGTAATAGATTCCTAAGTAAAGCGCGGACATGATTCTACCACTTACAATGTAAAATGGCCACTTAATGTATTTTTGTAAAATGTGCTTATGTTGCTCTCTCTTGGCGAAAAAGTGGTACTGTTCAAATTGATTGCCACTGATTTTTTTAGAACTTTTAAAAAAGGTTTTCTTGTTAAGAGAAACAGTTTGTTTTGAAACAGCATTTTCAGAACCATTTGCACAAATTGAAGTGCTAATTGCTAACCTTAGAACAGCTAGTACTACTTTAAATAATTCTGAGTTTCTAAATTGACATGAATTAAAAGCCAGTTGGAGCACACAAACATTTTCATTTATGGACTCCTAGGAAATTTCACTTTGTAATAATCAGAGTACCAAAGAAAATGAATAGGAGGGTACTAACTACTTAAGAAACTGTACTTTGAAAATCTGATTGACTGAAAGGTGAAAGTATTTGCTAGCTCCTAAATGCTCTATCCATTTACATATTTGCAGAAACAAATTATGACCCATTTGAAAAGAAAACTTACTGCATAAGCACAAGTAGTAGCAAAAAGTCCAATTGACTGGTATAAAAAAAAAAAACTGTGATTACCACTTTTAAAACCAGAGCCAATGATCTGCTGGAGCCCACGATTTTTGTTGCTGGTTAGCTGCTAAGTTGTGTCTGACACTTTTGTGACCCCATGGATATTAGCCTGCCTGGCTCTTCTGTCCATGGTATTTCCGCAGCAAGAATACTGAATTGCCATTTCCTTCTCCAAGGTATCTTCCCATCCCATGTCTCCTGCATTGCAGGGGGATTCTTTAACACTGAGTCACCAGGGAAGCCCCAGAGCCAACTATTACCAACTTGCAAAAGTTAACTGTGAACGTAATGTTGCAATTTCATGTTCACTGACATAATTTTGATATTAGAAATCTGTCATGTGGAAGTATTTCCACTACAGAAACTGGCAAAGAGTATAAATGAAGGTCCCATTTTTCTATGTGTGTATTTACCAGCAGATCATTAGAATTGCTGAAGAGCATGCCAAAACCATCTTTTCCATTGGTCAATGACAGCTGATATATAATTAACAAACTGACATAAAACAAAAATTTTCCTAATTGCAATGAGTATAAATACTGAACAAGGAACCTGTCAGGGTAAGTCTACCTACTAAACACTGTAAAAGTGAAAATAATGCTAAATTAAATTATAGAATCTTGGAATAACCAAGCATATTTTTTTCTCTCTTTAATTCACTTGTAACTCAAGCAACATATAGCATTTTATTATTAGAATAGAAATTTCACAATTACCATTTTCACATTTCCACTCTTCCAAATCAATAGTCTTTTCAGGGAGGCACTCTAGTCATACTTTAACCTGCATTAGTCAAATAGCGCTCAGTAACTTTTGAGAAGGCAATGGCACCCCACTCCAGTACTCTTGCCTGGAAAATCCCATGGATGGAGGAGCCTGGTGGGCTGCAGTCCATGGGGTCGCTAGGAGTTGGACACGACTGAGTGACTTCACTTTCACTTTTTACTTTCATGCATTGGAGAAAGAAATGGCAACCCACTCCACTGTTCTTGCCTGGAGAATCCCAGGGACGGGGGGAGCCTGGTGGGCTGCCGTCTATGGGGTTGCACAGAGTCGGACACAACTGAAGTGACTTAGCAGCAGCAGCAAACTTTGAGAAATTTAACTTACCAAAATACCACACTCAATCAAAGTGAAAACAACATTTTATGTGCTTTTGTATTTTAAATATGAAATAGAATAAAGTAGATGTTCAATCATGTAAATGAAGACATCAAAGATACAGGTCAAAGTTTGTTTGACAAAGACTTGAAAATGGTGTTCCATCAGCCAAGCCCCTCATCTGCTGATTGAGTTCCTCATCTTTGGAAGGCAATACTCAGGAACTTTTGAAAGCTGTCCTTTCCCTTAGAAGACATACTCATAAGTTTAGAGAAATAACCTCAAGAACTGTTACGGTATTTAAAACCGGAGAGCAGGATCTTCAGTCTATAAAGTTGTTGTTCTTTTATTGTTTAGTTTCTAAGTTACACTGGACTCTCTGTGACCTCATGGACAGTAGCTTGCTAGGCTCTTCTATCCATGGGATTTCCCAGGTAAAAATACTGGAGTGGGTTGCCATTTCCTTCTCCAGGGGATCTTCTCAACCCAGGGATCAAACCTGAGACCCCTGCAATGGCAGGCAGATTCTTTACCACTGAGCCACCAGAGAAGCCCATCTATGAGATAAGAAAACTTAACTTCTGAAATACCAGTCTTCTGCAGCTCACAGATGTCAAAGGCAATGCAAGGAACTCACAGTGCATGGTCTGGTAGCCTGTGCCTCATTAGGTACAGCTCACTGTGTAGGGAGGATTATCAAGTGGAAGTTTGATTGATTATTCCAGTTCTGCCTCTGCCCCCAGCATCTGTTTGATGATATTATACCTCACAGTGACTATTTTATTGAAAAGAATATATTAATTAATTAATATTAGAGATAAATAACGAAGAGACTAATTGAGCAATAGTTCAGTTAAGTAGCTCCAACAATGTCACTAAGCATGACAGCAGAGCTATGGAATTGATAAACAGTACTAGAAACTGAGGACAGAAACACTGTCTTTTAAGTTAATCTTTCCATGTATTTCCTCATAATGAAAACCAATAACAAAAGCACATTTTAGATGAAAAGAGTCTAGAGAAGATATAACCATCAAAGCAGCAAGAGTTGTCTCTCTATCATTTAAACTTCAGAATAGAATATCTAGTGATGTAAGATTGCTGCTAATGCTATTGACAGAAGAGTAGGAAGATCATCATATCAGTAACACAGAAAGAAAGAATTATCACACTGCAAAGAACAATCAATGGGAATGCAATTTTCACTGTTACAAGTCATTAGGTTGAAGATATATGAGAATCAGCTTTAAATACAACATATAATCAGAATTTATTTTGGAACCATACAATAAAAATAACTTTTGAAACTGCATCAAATCAATAAGGTATTTACTTAATAAAATAAAAGCCTGACCTCCAAGCACCTATTTTGAAAGTAATCTATCATAAGCAATGAAAATAAGACATTATCTCTCTCTTTGATGACTTCAGAAATACACACATCAATCTTCATAAACACCCTATCGACACTATCGTTATCATCCCCATTTTACAGATAAGGAAAATGAGAAACACTGTGTTAAGGAACTTACTCAAAGTCAGGCCATTAGGAGATGGCAGAATTGGATTCAAATACTGACAGTTCCACTCCTGAGCCCTGCCTCCTGGCAATTCTCATCATAAAAGGAAACTGTAGAAAATCCAGGAATCCTTTCTGAAGAAAAATTTTATATTTTCCTCTTCCTACTATATACTCCTATTTGTAATCTAGATATTAAACATCAATTCTGCTTTCCGTTAAGCAAAGTACTTATTGTACCTGGATGCCTCTAAGGGAATTCCATCGGGGAACCAGAGCTAAGCCCTCACATTATAGAGATCTTCCATGCTAAAAAAATAGAATGCATTTCATAGAGTTCCTTACATATTTTTCTGTTATTTATCTTTATTACATTTTATTATAATTATTTGCTTAGGTGACTTTCTCTTGTACTGGAATTGCAGCTCATGAAAAGTGAGCATGCTATCTTATTAATCATTTATTTCTCTGTTATCTAGCATAGCTCCTGACATACAGCTGATACTTGATAGCTGCTTGTCAAAATGGAATTACATGTCACAGTCAATGAAAGCAGGCTTGAAAAGAACAACTTCAGCTTACATATTAAAAACGCAACCACTTTTTACACTAAATTTTTCACAACAAAGAAGAAAATGTAGATAATCTCTTGATTTCTCTCCTTTATTCCTCATATAAAATAGGTCCAAAAGTCTGAAAGATTCCCCTTGGAAATTCTCTTGACTCTGGATCCACACACCTTGGCTGAGGCCCTGGTCCTAACTCCAGTCACAGTCATAACTACTTTCTACCAAACCCAGTCTGCCTCCTTCCACCAGGCCAGCATAGCCAACTCCACAAATCGCAGACCCCATCTTCTCACTACTGGATTTTTTTTAATGGCCATTGTCTCTGCTGTGTAAAGGAGAAAATCCAACTCTTAAGTGCAGCATCTAAGGATTCTGTCATTTGGCCTCAACTTACCTCTCTTTGGGCTTCCTGATGACACCGGCAATAAAGAATCTGCCTTCAATGCAGGACACCTGGGTTTGATCCCTGGTTGAGAAGATCCCCTGGAGAAGGGAATGGCATCCCACTCAGTTATTCTTGCCCAGAGAGTCCCTTGGACAGAGGAGCCTGGCAGGCTATATAGTAATGAGGTCGCAAAGAGTCAGACATGACTGAGCAACTCACACACACACATACACACACACACCTCTCTTCCTTCACTCAATACCCCAACCCACATTGAGCTAGACTGAATTTCTCAGCTCTGCAAGTCTTGCCCTCTCACCTCTGATGCTCCCTGTGTCCGGAACCCTCTTTTTGGCTGTTGAAGTCTTGCTCATATGTCAAATCTAACTCCACTGCTCTCTTGTGACACTGTTCCCAGTTCTCCCACACAGGATGCACGTGGTTTCTGCTATTCTCACACACATAAAACCCTCGCATCTTCCTTGTACCACCTGTGGGCCTTAGAGCTACCTAGCAGAGACCTGTGCATCTCCCTACCTGGAATGTAAGCTCTGTATACCCCAGAGCTCCATTCAGCAGCAATTGGCCCATAGTTGGCCTAGTAATGTTTGTGGGGCTAACAGCATTCATCAAGCTCTGTTGAGCAAAACCAAGAGCAGCCCATGGTTTAGTCACTAAGTCATGTCTGACTCTTGGGACCCCGTGGACTGTAGCCTGCCAGGCTCCTCAGTCCATGGGATTCTTCAGGCAAGAATACTGGAGAGCGTTGCCATTTCCTTCTCCAAGAGCAGCCCGTATAAAGCCTCTATTTATTATGATTTTTCTCTACACCTGTTACAGAGAAGGTATGTGCATGGTAATTTTGTGATGTTTATACTTAGTATTTCCCAAAAGCAAATACTTAAGTATGTTTCTTATAGAAAACTCAATTTCCCCTTCTATTCAATGTTTCCAGAGATCTCAATGATTAGAGGATCTTTGGGGGAACCAAACAGCCACAATGTTTCCTTGTTCAAAACTGACCTGCTACACAAGAGGAGGAATGAGCTAGACTGCAAAGCTGGAAATAGGAGGACCTTGATCATGGCCCAGAGTGCCATGATTGTTTGGGGAGCTTGCAATCCTAAAATATCTCCACAGATTTGTGCTTCTCTGGGATGGTGGAGAAAGGCATCACATGGAAATAAAATAACAACAAAGTAACATTTATTGGAGTGCATGTACCAGGCTCAGAACCCTGCATAGACCAGGCCAACTAGTTCCCTCCCAGTACTATAAGGGAGAGCTCTATGCTACTATGAAGAAAGAGAGACTCATAGGCAAGGAAACCCAGGTCATCTGGTATCTGAGGCCACTCTTTCAACCAGCATCTTACTTTACTGAGGATAACGGTATCTACGGACTTGGTTTTGCTTGGTCTAAAATCCCTGTGTAAACAATTTTAACGTGCTTGTAATCTTGAGACTGGATTTTGTGAGTACATAATAGGTGATTTTACAGAATGGATGAAGATGATCACCACTTGGTAACAAGTTTCCTTCATCCCACTCCTACAGATACTGACATCCAGATACTGACACCCCAACAGACTCAGATCAGAAGAACAGTCTTCTGATCATCGGTGCGATTATTTTTTATGCAATGAGAAAATGACAACACTACATAGTCTAGTGCTTCCTATATTCCTCACAAAAAGCCTCTCACATAGATAAAATCAGTATATATTTTTAAGAAACAAAGACCCTGTCCCACACAGCAGAACCAGGATTGGAACTCACACCATCTGTTTCTTGTTGCAATGGATGTTCTCTTACATAAGAAAAGTAAGCAAGACAATAGATGAGAGAGAAGCAGCCAAGGGAGATGATAAAGCAGACTCCAACCTATATAAGGAGCTTTATTTTATTTTCCCAAGCCTTGGGATTACTTGGAAAGGTGTTATGGTGATGTGGAGTTCTTTAAGAAATCTATAATCCCCTATTGAATAATGAAGTGCCTAGGTCAGATGTGCAAACTGGTGTGAAAAATTCTAGTATGTATAAGATCAATTTTAGAAATTTCAGCTCTAGAAGTGCGCTTCTCATGGTTTATCAGGATGCACATTCTCTGGAGATTCTGAGTACCCACAGAACTGAGAGAAGTGAAACCATTTACTTGCCACTCAGAGAAAATGGATATTATGTGAACCAAAATGTTGGGAGAAAATATCAATCCAAAGTATAGATAATAATGCACAAGTAGAATGTGCCTTTGCTCTTTCTATGCATTTATGATAAGAACTTGATGTTTTAGTTAAAACAACCAAACTAGACAATGATTACTTAGTATTTTTAGAGTGAAAATAATCACATGGGAATAAGTGTAACTAGGGAGAAGATGTGTATAAGAGACAGGACAAGAGCAGTACCAAACCTCAAGGGCACAGTGACACAGGGCAGTGCCTCCTTGTGGCATTAACATTCCTAACACATGCCTGTCAACAGTCCCAACAGCAAGCTACAGAAAGCATGCAAATATTTACACAGAATTCATAAAATCCACAAGCTTCTTCCTGCAAAGACTTCTAAAAGTAAGTCTTATATAAATAAATGCTTTGGGTGTATTTTTTTTTTCTGAATTTTCCTAAATTTAAAATCACATGAAAATAACTTTCCTAAAAGCACAGAACTGATGCATTTATTTGTAGCCATGACCTTTTTTTTTTTTTCTGCTTCTGCCCTCACCCTGGTAAATGCCCCCCAGAGGTTGACAAGTATCTAAAGATCCATAAAACATGAATTTAATAAGTATAATAAATCATTTGTCACTGACATTTTTAAGATTTGGCCTTATCGAATTTTAACTGATAGGTTTTGCAGGTCCTCCTGCTGTTATATGGAAGCAATATAAGTTTAATATTTAGTTACTGCAGCCTAAAGACACTGTCTTACTCAAGTATGAAAATCTTAAGAGGAAATAGTGTCCTTAAAATATTTACGGCAATACTTTAAGCCACAAAATCCAGCAAAATTTCCAATTAAAGTTAATCACAATTCTTTGAAAGTTCCACTTTCTGGTCAAGTGTCAATTGTTTGCATTCAGAGTTGCCATTCCATTTAATGGTACTAAAATCTCCCTGAGGAAAATTTCCAGATATACCAGTTCTCTTAAAGTCAGATATTACACACCTTAATTATTTTTAAAAAATATAAACATTAAAAATCCACCATTCATACATGTAAAACTCTTACAGTTTTACTTAATGTCATTAAATCAGATGGAGCAAATACATCCTGCTGAAAATTATTTCTGACAGGACAAACAATGTCAATATTCAGAAACTCAAACATGGATGATAAATGAAAAACTTTTCATATCATGATTACATTTCAAATATCTAATATAGCTCATGTTTACCATTAAGACTATTTATATATGGCCATCTTTCTCAGGTCAAGACATTGCAGCTGAAATACTTGTTCAAATATTCCTCTGGAAATGGCCAAATTCTCAAGTGTCAGTGTTCATAATTATACCACAGTGTATATTTAGTAAATAAATAAATAGCTTGACTCCTTTATTAGTGAATGACTCATTTAGGTAGTTGTTTTTCAAATGTTAGTCAATAAGAATTGTCCTGGGAGGTGCCTTTCAATAAAAGATTCCATAGTGAAATTAGTTTAAAACCTACTGTATGTTCCAGCCCCTTGCTGGGGAATTTTAAAGCATTTTAGAACACTAAAGGCTCTTGAGAGGTCCTGGAAGTAAAAAGAAACACATTCCTATTTATACACCCAATGTTTTCCACATTTACTAGATCCTGGTGATGGACATTTTTGTCACCATATTCTATATTTCATCACCATATTCTATGTGTATATGAATAGTCATTAAGACAGAACTTTCTGATAAATCAGTTTAAAGATCTATTAATGTTAATCTTACTTTCTACAATAGAGCTAAGTGATAATTTTGTTTTAAGGCACTACACAAATTTTCCTAACACTTGAGATTATTTTGTTGTCGTTCAGTCGCTAAGTCATGTCTGACCCCACGAACTGCAGCTCACCAGGCTTCCCTGCCCTTCCTCATCTCCCAGAGCTTGCTCAGACTCATGTCCATTGAGTCAGTGATGCTATCGAGCTATCTCATCCTCTGCCACCCTCTTCTTTTGCCCTCTGTCTTTCCCAGTATCTTCCAATGAGTTGGCTCTTCGCATTAGGTGGCCAAAGTAATGGACCTTCAGCACTTTTTTTGAGAGATTGTTTTAGGGTGACTTACTTAAAATTTTAAAAGATTTTCAATCATTTACTATATGTATACTGATCTTACAAATTATTTGATAAAATGGGGATATATTGAACTAACCACATTGGCCTCATGTATATCTGTCATTGAAAAAAAATTAAAAATTCAACGTTTAAATATTTTACAGAATATTTTTACTTTGTAAAAGAACAAATTTTAAAATATATATTTTAAAAGTCAATGTCTATGTCACTTGGTTGTCAACTCAAAAAAATAATGTTTACATGCAGTAAAGTTCCTGTCATATGATAGATTTTTCAATTTCTTTATATATAATCATGACAATGGTAATAGTGGTAATAAGACTAGGATATCCTTCTTATTGAGGATCAGTGTTTTAACCATGATAAAATTATAAATTCCTCAAAAAAATAACATCATAGCTGAGATGCTGATGTACTTCTATTTGGGTTAGTAATCCTATTGTCATTTTTAATGATGCTATAAAGATGTTATGTCATATTCAGTGATACTAAAAATGTCATTTATAAATTTTAGGCCAGTCTCCTTTCAGCCAACTAAGAGGAACTGACACCAGTTTTGTTTACTTGAACTGACTTTAATAGCAGGTAAAGTTATCCCTGACTTCCCAGGTGGCACAGCGGTAAAGAATCTGCCTTCCTATGCAGGAGCCATAGGAGACACAGGTTGAATCCCTGGGTGGGAAGATCCCCTGGAGAAAATGGCAACCCACTGCAGTATTCCTGCTGGGATAATCCCATTGACAGAGGAGCCTGGTGGACTACAGCCTCTGGGGTTGCAAAGAGTGAGACATGACTGAGCACATGTGCACGAAGCGACCCTCACAGAGCTACCGTCAGTGCAGCAGCAGAAATTTACTATGAAATAGTTTCCTCACCCCGAAAGCTTAACTGAGAACCAATCTCCTCTACTACTTACAACTCTGCGTCTGTGTGTGTGTATGAAACAGAAATAAGCATTTGATGACATATGCAGCTTTCTTATGTTAAACATTTTTATTACAGTAACATATCTGAGTAGCTGAAATAATGTCTTCATACAGGAATCACATGCTGAAGCATGATGATGCAATACTAATTGCACACTGTGTTGACATTTCAAGCATATCTTCTGTAACAACATTTGCATTCATATACAGGCAGTAAAACACATGGGGATAATCTGCATCATGATTCACGGGAGCAAATGTATTGCTTTCAAACTAATTTTCAAACCTAAAATCTTCAGCCAATCTATCAATATTCAAAGTTGTAGTATGTATATTAGTTAATATATGAACCAACCAACTCAGGACTAAAACTGTTGTTGTAGTCTTTGAAAGAGAAGTATCAGCATTATCTGATAACTTTTGTAAGGTAAGTCTTACTAATTTAGAAAATATTAGCCTATTGAATAATGATTTTACCAAGTTTTCAAATTGGCAGGTGAGGATAAAGTAAAAACTTTGTGTAGCTCTTTTTAGTTAATACAGTCCAGTTAATAGAAACCATTTCACCTGCATAGTTTTCCTTCAATACCATATACCCACTCATACTAAGGCAAAAAGGAAAAACACCAAAAAAGGCAACAATCTCAAAGTGTGCAATTAATTTTAACTTAACATTTTTGGTCACAAGAGCCATGTGTCTTGGTTCATATGGATCCAAATAATTAATGCTTTTTGGACACTGAAATGTCAACCTTGTTCTCAAAAATCTCAGCAGGAAAACTGAACTTGATCCAATAACACATCTTATCTAAGTTTTATTATTGCTGAGGCAAAAATATACCACTATAAATCAATATTTTAAAAAGCAGGATTTCTCTTTTCTTGACTTTGTCCATGCAAAGGTCAAAACTTTAAATGGAACTTGAAGTTTAAAAAAGAAGAAAAGAAAGAAAAAAACAGTGTAAGGAATAAAACTTTGATTAATACAGGTTCAAAATTTATTTGTAAGTAGCACTAGTCCAAAATATTTAGATAACTAATTCAGTTCTGGAAAGCTTTATTAAATTTCTCAATCTCAAGATAAAAGAAATTTTCACAAATCACCAGGTCACAAGAACACAACAATTGTACTTACACTTTTTATCATTTAACCCTTAGGATCAAGTAAACTAGGACTCAAAATGTTAAAAAAAGTATTACAGAA
>SJYC01060009.1:0-51319 GCA_006408675.1 Madoqua kirkii
TGTGAAGAAAGCTGAGTGCGGAAGAATTGATTCTTTTGAACTGTGGTGTTGGAGAAGACTCCTGAGAGTCCCTTGGACTGCAAGGAGATCCAACCAGTCCATTGTTAAGGAGATTAACCCTGGGATTTCTTTGGAAGGAATGATGCTGAAGCTGAGACTCCAGTACCTTGGCCACCTCATGAGAAGAGTTGACTCATTGGAAAAGACTCTGATGCTGGGAGGGATTGGAGGCAGGAGGAGAAAGGGACGACAGAGGATAAGATGGCTGGTGGCATCATCAACTTGATGGACGTGAGTTTGGGTGAACTCCGGGAGTTGGTGATGGACAGGGAGGCCTGGCGTGCTGCAATTCATGGGCTCATAAAGAGTCAGACACAACTGAGCAACTGAACTGAACTTAACTTCCTATTTGACATAGAATTGTTTGGTTTGTCATGTACCAATTTATTGCTGACCATGGAGAATCTCTAGAACATGAAGCATGTCAAGACTGGTAAGTTAATTAGCCTTGAAACTCAAAATACACACACCTCTGAGATTTTCCTGGAGAAAGATCCAGGACCCCCGACCACAGCCACCCCCCACCCCCCAGAGTAAAATCAGCTTCCTGGTTTGGGGAACGTAAGGTAAATAAATTTTATCACTTTATTTAGGCTGTGATCTTTTTAACTATTTTGATTGTGGTAAAATAAATATATAACATGAAATTCCTTATGATTTTTAGGTATTCATGTTCACTGTAAATATATTCACACTGTGTAATACTGGCTGTGTAAAATGGCTGTGTAACCAAATCTACAACCTGGTTCCAGATCTTTTCATTTCAAGTGGAAACTCTGTACCCATTAAACAGTAAATTCCCATTTCCTCCTCCTCCCAGGTCCCTGGTAACCTCTATTCTGCTCTCTGTCTCAATGAATTTGTTCTAGATACTACACATAATTGGAATCATAGCATGTTTGTCCTTTTATATTTGGCTTATTTAACTTAACATGCTTTCAAGGTGCATCCATACTATAACATGTATCAGAATTTCATTCCTTTTTACATAGTATATTTTTATGCTTTTATATTTTTGTACATAGTATAATATATTTTTATACTAAGTATAACCTTTTAACATAGAATAATATTTTATATTTATAAATTTTATGTAATACTATATTTATATTTATAATTTTACATAGGCATAATAATATACATGCAAGTAGCTCAGTGATAAAAGAATCAATCTGCCAATGCAGGAGATGCAAGTTCAATCCCTGGGTCAGGAAGATACTCTGGAGAAAGAAATGACAATTTACTCTGGGGGGCTTCCCTGGTGAGGTTATAGTATATTTTTATGCTTTTATATTTTTGTACATAGTATAATATATTTTTATACTAAGTATAACCTTTTAACATAGAATAATATTTTATATTTATAAATTTTATGTAATACTATATTTATATTTATAATTTTACATAGGCATAATAATATACATGCAAGTAGCTCAGTGATAAAAGAATCAATCTGCCAATGCAGGAGATGCAAGTTCAATCCCTGGGTCAGGAAGATACTCTGGAGAAAGAAATGACAATTTACTCTGGGGGGCTTCCCTGGTGGAGGTTAAAGCCTCTGCCCACAATGTGGGAGACCTGGGTTTGACCCCTGAGTCAGGAAGATACCTTGGAGAAGGAAATGGCAACCCACTCCAGTATTATTGCCTGGAGAATCCCATGGGTGGAGGAGCCTCTCGGGCTCCAGTCCATGGGGTTGCAGAGTCGGACACGACTGAGCAACTTCACTCACTATTCTTGCCTGGAAAATTCCATGGACAGATGAGCTTAGCTGCAGTATTTGGAGCTGCAAAGAGTCAAACACGACTGAGTGACTAAGACAGCACGGCACAAAGAGTCAGACACAACTGAGCACACAGGCAAAAGGGGCAAAGAGTAGTGATATACATATAAACAGATCCCATTTTATTTATCCATTCCTCTGCTGATGGACATTTGGGTGGCAGTCACCATTTGACTATTGTGAATAATGTTGCTATGAACACTGGTGTCCAAGTATTGGTTTGAGTCCTTGTTTTCAGTTCTTTGGGGTATGTGCCTAGGAGGGGAAATGCTGGGTCATATGGAATGGCTACCCATTCCAGTGTTCTTGCATGGAGAATTCCATGGACAGAGGATCCCAGCAGGCTACAGTCCATGGGGTCACAAAGAGTAAGACACAACTCAGTGACTAATACTTTCACACTCTTCATGGTGATTTTATATTTAACTTTTCAAGGAACTGCCACTGTTTTCTACAGCACTCATACCATTTTACATTCTGAACCAGTACTAAATTCTCAATATACTTACCAACACTTATTATTTTGTATTTTAAATATAACACCCAGAACACTGTCCTGTGGTTTTAACTGTAAATCCCACCTCTTGCCATTTGCTAACAACATGGATTTGGATGAGCCATTTCACTTCTTTGGGCCTCAGTTTTCTCACTGGTGGAAAGAATTCAATAGTTTCTGCCATGCCTGTCTTACAGAGTATGGACCAAATGGAATAGTGCATATAGGTGAAATATTATTATTTATGTGTTACTAACATCAGCCTTGCTTCCCAGGTAGCAAAGTGGTAAAGAGTCCGCCTGCCAAGACAGGAGATGCAAGGGACACAGGTTCAATCCCTGGTCAGGAAGATTCCCGGGAGAAGGAAATGGCAACACACTCCAGTATTTCTATCTGGAAAATTCCATGGATGGAGGAGCCTAGTGGGCTACAGTACATGGTGTTGCAGAGATGAACGTAACTGAACGACTGAGTACTCACTCAACATCAGCCTCTTTAGCAAGGCCATGCCTGTTTTAAGACAGATGTACCAAGCTATCTTAACCTAAGATTAAAATAGTATCATGTATATAACTTGATTTTTAAAACTTTTCAATCAAAAAGTACATAAAATAAACATCTAGTAAATAAATAATACAAAGTGATTACTCATATAACTGCTACCCAGGTTAAATGACTGAATATTCTTAGCACCCCAGAACCACGTACTGCTGCCCCATAAACTTAACCACTATCGAGACTTCTGAATAGCCATGATGGTGTGATCACTCACCTAGAGCCAGACATCCTGAACTGCGAAGTCAAGTGGACCTTAGGAAGCATCACAAAGCTAGGGGAGGTGATGGAATTCCAGCTGAACTATTTCAAATCCTAAAAGATGATGCTGTGAGAGTGCTGCACTCAATAGGCCAGCAAATTTGGAAAACTCAGTTGTGGTAACAGGACTGGAAAAGGTCAGCTTTCATTCCAGTTCCAAAAAAGGCAATGCCAAAGAATGTTCAGACTACCACACAGTTGTACTCATCTCACATGCTAGCAGAGTAATGCTCAAAATTTTCCAAGCTAGGATTCAACAGTATGTGAACCAAGAACTTCCAGATGTTCAAGCTGAATTTTGAAAAGACAGAGGAACCAGAGATCAAATTGCCAACATCTGTTGGGTCATAGAAAAACAAGGGAATTCCAGAAAAACATCTACATTTGCTTTATTGACTATGCCAAAGACTTTGACTGTGTGGATCACAAAAACTGTAGAAAATTCTTCAAGAGATGGAAATACCAGACCACCATACCTGCCTCCTAAGATCTGTATGCAGGTCAAGAAACAACAGTTAGAACTGGACATGGAACAACAGACTGGTTCTAAATTGGGAAAGGAGTACATCAGGGCTGTATACTGTCACTCTGCTTATTTAACTTATATGAAAAGTACATCATACAACATGCTGGACTGAATGAAGCACAAGCTGGAATCAAGATTGTCAGGAGAAATATCAATAACCTCAGATATAGAGATGACACCACCCTTATGGCAGAAAGCAAAAAACTAAAGAGCCTCTTGATTAAAGTGAAAGAGGAGAGTGAAAAAGCTGGTTTAAAATTCAACATTCAAAAAATGAAGATCATGGCATCCAGTCCCATCACTTCATGCACCTAGATGGGGAAAGAGTGACAGACTTTATTTTCTGGGGCCCCAAAACCACTGCTGGTGGTGACTGCAGCCATGAAACTAAAAGGCGCTTGCTCTTTGGAGGGCTTCCCTGATAGCTCAGGGAAGGGATAGGCTACCTACTCCAGTGTTCTTGGGTGTCCCTTGTGGCTCAGCTGGTAAAGAATCTGCCTGCAATGTGGGAGCCCTAGGTTCGATCCCTGGGTTGAGAAGACCCCCTAGAGAAGGGAAAGGCTACCCACTCCAGTATTCTGGCCTGGAGAATTTCATGGACAGTTCATGGGTTCACAAAGAGTCAGACACGACTGAGTTACTTTCACTCACTCACTCACTGCTCCTTGGAAGAAAAGCTATGAACAACCTAGACGGCATATTAAAAAGCAGAGATTTTACGTTGTCAACAAAGGTCCATCCAGTTATAGCTATGGCTTTTCCAGTAGTTATATATAGATTTGAATTGGACCATAAAGAAATCTGAGCACTGAAGATTTGATGCTTTTGAACTGTGGTGTTGGAGAAGACTCTTGAGAGTCCCTTGGAATGCAAGGAGATTCAACCAGTCAATCTTAAAGGCAATCGATCCTGAATATTCATCGGAAGGACTGTTGCTAAAGATGATGATCCAATACTTTGGCCACCTGATGTGAAGAACTGACTTATTGGAAAAGACCCTGATGCTGGGAAAGACTGAAGGCAAGAGGAAAAGGGGATGACAGAAGATGAGATGGTTTGATGTATCACCGACTCAATGGAAATTGAATTTGAGTAAGCTCTGGGAGTTGGTGATGGACATGGAAGCCTGGCATGCTGCAGTCCATGGGGGTCACAAAGAGTTGGACACGACTGAGTGACTGACCTATCCAGACTTAGTAGCAATTACTTCCTGTTTGCCACCTACGGCACAAAGGAAGTACATATTCTGTAATACTTTTTTTTTTAAATTTAAATATAAATGAAATGAAGTATGTAATCCTTTGCCTCTGGCTTCTTTTGCTCAATTTCTGATTGAGACTCATCCATATTGCTGTGTATGCATGCAGTTTGTTAATTTTCAATGCTGTAAAATATTCCATTGAGTGGACATTACAAAAACTCCATTCTTCCGTGAATAGACATTTTCAGTTCAGTTCAATTCAGTTTCTCAGTCATGTCTGACTCTTGTGACCCCATGAATCACAGAACGCCAGGCCTCCCTGTCCAACTCCTACTCCCAGAGTTCACTCAAACTCATGTCCATCGAGTGGGTGATGCCATCCAGCCATCTCATCCTCTGTCGTCCCCTTCCTCCTGCCCCCAATCCCTCCCAGCATCAGAGTCTTTTCCAATGAGTCAACTCTTCACATGAAGTGGCCAAAGTACTGGAGTTTCAGCTCCAGCATCAGTCCTTCCAATGAACACCCAGGACATTTTAGGTATTTCTAATTTCTAGCCATTATAAGTAAATGCTACTGTGATAATTCTATAATGGTCTTGATGCACATGGGCATACATTCTGCTTAGAATAATTAGGAATAAAATAACTGAGAAAATGGTAAACTTTAGTGGGTTATCCAAACTTTTTTAAAGGTAATGATGTTCATTATTATCAGCAGTGTGAGAGAGTTTCCATTACTCTACATTCTCATCAACTCATGGACTGAAAGATGGGTTTCACGTCTCCCTGAGTATGAGCTCGAACACTTCAAATACTTACTGCTTTTAAAAATGCCTCTTCAAGTACCTTCCCCATTTTTCCATGGATTGTCCTATTTTCTTCTTAGAAATCTGTAGGAATTCTTATACAGTCTGTACAACAATCTTTTGTAGGTTAAACAGGTTGCAAATACCAACTTTCTTTCTGAGGCTTGCTCTTTCATCTTAATGGAGTCTGCTAATAAACATATATTCTTAATTTTAATATAGTAAAGTTTATCTCTTCATTTATAATCTGTACTTTCTTGGCCTGATACTTTACACTCTTTGCATACCTCAAGATCATGAAAAGTCTATATTTTCTTCCAAAAATCTTTAGTTTTGCCTTTCACATCTGTGTACTCAATAATTTGGTAGTGATTTTGTATACAGTATAGGTAAATTAAGTCTCTTTTTTTATTACTATTTGGAAACTCAGTTGCCCAGAACCATTTGTTTTCACAAAATTTTAACCCATTTGTTATATAAGCATACCCCTTTTGTTATAAATCAAGTCTCTATATAAACCTGGGTCTATTTATGGCTTTTCTGTGGTGGTTTCGAGGCTAAGTAGTGTCCAACTCTTGCAACTTCATAGAGTATAGCTTGCCAGGCTCCTCTGCCCAAAAGATTCTCCAGGCAAGAATACTAGAGTGGGTTGCCATTTCCTTCTCCAGGGGATCTTCCCAACACAGGAATTGAACTCGAGTCTATCCTGCATTGCAGGCAGATTCTTTATCAAATGAGCTATGAAGGAAGTCCATGGCCTTTCTGAATGCTTCTATTGGTCTATTTGTCTATCCTTTTGGTACAAGTGCACAGTCTTAAGTTCAGTTCAGTCGCTCAGTCATGTCTGACTCTTTGCGACTCCATGAACCGCAGCACACCAGGCCTCCCTGTTCATCACCAACTCCTAGAGTTTACCCAAACTCATGTCCATTGAGTCACTGTGCCATCTAACCATCTCATCCTCTGTCATCCCCTTCTCCTCCTGCCTTCAATTTTTCCCAACATCGGGGTCTTTTCAAATGAGTCAGCTCTTCACAACAGGTGGCCAAAGTATTGGAGTTTCAGCTTCAACATCAGTCCTTCCAATGAACACCCAGGACTGACTTCCTTTAGGATGAACTGGGTGGATCTCCTTGCAGTCCAAAGGACTCTCAAGAGTCTTCTCCAACACCACAGTTCAAAAGAATCAGTTCTTCTGCCCTCAGCTTTCTTTATAGTCCAACACTCTCACATCTATACGTGACTACTGGAAAAACCATAGCCTTGATTAGATGGATCTTTGTTGGCAAAGTAATGTCTCTGCTTTTTAATATGCTGTGGCTGCAATCACCATCTGCAGTGATTTTGGAGCCCCCCAAAATAAAGTCTGACACTGTTTTCATTGTTTCACCATCTATTTGCAATGAAGTGATGGGACCAGATGCCATGATCTTAGTTTTCTGAATGTTGCGCTGTAAGCCAGCCTTTTCACTCAAACACTATAGCTTTATTATAATTCTGAGCACACTGTAGTAAATCAGTCCTACTATTTCAAGAATGTCTTGTCTATTCTTGGCCTTTTGTTTTTTGTATAAATGATAGAACAAATGTTAGTCAAATTCTTCACCTTGCAAAAAAATTGTTAGGATTTATGTGAGAAATATGTTGAATTTATAGATATGAAGAACTATTTGAGAAGAAATGACATATTGATATTGATTTCAATATCAATATAAGGTATAATTTTACATTTTTTACTTTTTTCTGCATAAGGATCTTACATGTTTTTGTTACTTTTTATTCTGAAGTATTGGTTATTCTTTGATGCTATTAAAAATGACATTTTATATAATCTGTTTGTTATTGATATAGGACAAATATTGATTTTATTCACATTTTTATTTCATCAAAATTGGTAGGTTTACTTAGTAATTTATCTACAGAGTTATTTAGATTATGAGTGCTATGAATGTCATCACAACCATTAGGAAGGAGTTTTATTTATTTCTCTCAAATCCAATGCCTTTTACTTTCTTGACTGGCTTCCTTGAGTAAGCCAGGTCAAGTATAATGATAAATAGAAGTTGCAGTTAATAGGTAATCTTGTCTTGTTTCTCTTCTCAAAAGAAAAGACTTCAACATCTCACCATTAAGTATATGCTTGTAGAAGTTTTGTAGTTGCTCTGTATTAGATTAAGGAATTTCCCTTTTGTTTTTAACCTGCTAATCATTTTTTAAAAGGCCTGTGATGATATACAATACTTTGCATAATTTCAATTTTTTGAATATGTTTCATCATTCCACTAGTTGATTTTTATAAAAGATTCAGGTATGCTTGCTGTATTGTATTCTGAGGTGATTGACTTCACTATTATGTGACAGTTAAATCTGTTAATCATATTGCTACAATTTTCTTTGCTTTTTAATTCTTTTGAGAAATATATATTAAAATCTCCCTCAATGGTTGTAGATTTGTATATTTTCCCCTGTAATTCTGTCAACTTCTGCTCTGCAAAATGTTTCGGATATTATTACATGTAGGAATCTATGCTGTTTATCAATGCCCCAATCTTTGACAGGTCCTGAACTCCTACTTTTTTCTCTTAGGTCCATGTGTCTGTCAAAAGCACTACTCAGTACTGAAAAGTACCTGGTTTTACCTCTTTGATGTTTTCACAGCAAATGTTTTATTGGTATTTTGTCCAGCTTTTCCTATCAACATCAGAGGAAGGATTTGTCCAAACACCTAGTGCTCTTCTGTTAAAGGCAGAAGCTCTAACTCAGAGACTTAAAAAATGACTTTAGCCACAAAAATGAGCTTATATGAAGGCTCAGTACATAAAAGATAGAAATACAGAGATGCTGAGACTAAAAATTGTTTGGCAGTCCCAAAGCCTTTGAAATAAGGCTAGCTATAGTGAAATGTTGAGCTGGTCCTAAAGACTCTAGTACCCTAGATATATGGATATAGATATAGATAATGCATATAGATATAGAGACAGAGGTAGATTTAATGATCCCGGTGTGAATATCAGTTAGTTTTGCTTAGTTATGAGTCCACCTCTGAGAAACAGCTTCTCAGTTGGTATGGCTATTATTTTTTTCTTTTTTTGGTCACACCACACAGCATGCAGGATTTTAGTTCCCTGGCCAGGGATGGAACCCATGCCCTTGCACTGGAAGCGAGGGGTCTTAACCACTGGACCACCAGGGAAGTTCTTGGTATGTCTATTAAATTGCTATTTTTCTGAGACTGCAAGGTTGAAGGCCACTCTCTTCCATGTAACTGGTGTTATATATACCTTTAAGCCACATATACCTTTAATATATTCTTAAGAAATATTAATATCCTGCAGATGTGTGGCCAAGATAAAGATGGTCCATTAACCTGACTGATGTGAGCTTTATGTTCTAATTTTACAGATAAATCAGTCAAATATATGTTTCCTGATGAAATATTTAGGTATACCCTATCCGTTATTTATATTAGGAATACTTATGAACGTGAAAGTGAAGTTGCTCAGTCGTGTCCGACTCTTTGCAACTCCATGGACTATAGCCCACCAGGCTCTTCCATCCATGGAATTTTCTAGGCAAGAGTACTGGAGTGGGTTTCCATTTCCTTCTCCAGGAGATCTTCCCAACCCAGGGATTAAACCCTGGTCTCCCGCACTGTAGGCAGACGCTTTACCATCTGAGCCACCAGGGAATCCCTATACTTATACTTACTTATAAATATAAATTTATATTTTACTAGGTATATTTTATAAATAAAATGTATCAGTCTATTGTTGTTATTGTCATTCAGCTGCCCAATCATGTCTGACTCTTTGTGACCTCATGGACTGCAGCACATCAGGCCTCTCTGCCCCTCACCATCTCCCAAAGTTTGCCCAAGTTCATGTCCCTTGCATCGGTGATGCCGTCCAGCCATCTCATTCTTTGACACCCTCTTCGCCTTCTGCTCTCAATCCTTTCCAGCATCAGGGACTCTTCCAACGAGGCAGCTGTTCACATCAGATGACCAAAACACTGGAGTTTCAACATCAGCATCAGTCCTTCCAGTGAGTATTCAAAGTTGATTTCCCTTAAGATGATTGATTTGATCTTCTTGCTGTCTAAGGGACTCTCAGGAATCTTCTCCAGCATCATAGATTGAAGGCATCAATCCTTCAGTGCTCCACCTTCTTTACAGTACAGCTCTCACAACTGTACATGACCACTGGAAAGACCATAGCCTTGACTATACGGACATTTGTTGGCAGAGTAATGTCTCTGCTTTTCAACACACTTTCTAGGCTTGTTGTAACATTCCTGGCTGTGTCATGGATGCAGTCACCATCCACAATGATTTTAGAGCCCAAGAAGAGGAAATTGATCTCTGCTTCTACCTTTTCCCTCTCTATTTGCCATGAAGTAATGGGGCTGGATGTCATGATCATAGTTTTTTTAATATTGGTGTAGTCTATGAAACAGAGTTAGATTTTTTTTTTGGTAATTTCCTAGCTTTCTCTAAGAACCAGCAAATGTTGGCAATTTGATCTCTGGTTCCTTTTCCTTTTCTAAACCCAGCTTAGATGTCTGGAAGTTCTTGGTTCATGTAATGCTGAAGCCTAGCATGCAAGATTTGAAGCATGACCTCACTAGCATGGGAGATGAGTACAATTATCTGATGGTTAGTGCATTCTTTAGTGTAACTTCTTGGGAATTGGGATGAGGTTATCCTTTTCCAGTCCTGTGGCACTGCTGGGTCTTCCAGATTTGCTGATATATTGAATGCAACACCTTGATGGCATCATCCTTTAGAGTTTTGAAGAGTTTACTGGAATTCCGTCAATCTATTCATAAATATCAAATTAATTGACTCCTATATATAAAGTAAAATGCTATAGGTTCCTAATATACAAGGGAAAGAATGTGTAGCCACTTTTCCCATTTTTCAAAATTAATGTGACATTAACTTGGACTTTAATAGCTTGATATTAGATGTGCTCAGTCACTCAGTCATGTCCAACTCTTGGCGCCCCTATGGACTGGGGCCCACCAGGTTCTTCTATCCATGGAATTCTCCAGGCAAGAATACTGGAGCAGGTTTCCATGCCCTCCTCCAGGGGATCTTCCGGACCCAGGGACTGAATCTGCGTCTCTTGCGTCTCCTACATTGGCAGACGGATTCCTTATCACTAGCGCCACCTGGAAGGACATGTTCATTTCTCTCTCTTTGTGTTCCCAACTAAAACTTTGACCAGTATAAATTTTCTGGGCTCTAACTAGAAGTAAATCATTTGATTTGCAGGTTTAAAAGAAGGAATCAGTCAGGCTTGGCTCAGCCCCTTTCTCTTTTTGTATCAGCCTGTCTGCAGAAAGAATGCATTTTTACTTGCTCTCCTCCCAACACTAATAGAATAAGACTTCGTGGATAGTGCTACTGGAAGGTTTAGGTTGATAGAGTTCTGTCTTTGACTAGACGGATACACTTAATTCTAGAATTCAACATTAGAAAACACATGACTCTCATCTATATCATGTCTCTCCATAGCTTTTTCAGTAATGAAGCTTCATTTTCATGATCATCTGTGTGATTCCTACATTTCTCTCTCAAATGGTTCTGAACTTAGCAAGGAATGAAGGATGTGTTTACTGACCTCTCTCCCCTAAGAAGCTTAGAATCACTATACTGGGCTCATGATGAACATTTATCAGGGTCCATAACTCCAGATTGCAAGCGGATAAATATTTCTTCCAACCAAAAGAAGGGGAGGAAATTTTAAAAACTGAACCAACTGTAAGGTATAATTTCTTCCTCCAGAATAGCCAGCAAAACTCATCTTATTTTGCTTAGCCACTAAAGTTACATGATCCTTCAACAGAAAATAGGTTGTGAAATCTGGATTTTTAAGAGTGATAGTAAAGAATTTGAAACCATCCTTCTTAGAGCGGAATTAAAGGTTTTCCTGATCATGATCCCAGAGTATCATTCTTAAACTGAAGGCCCTTCACTTATATGTTGTAATGTCTTAAAGATGGCCATCATGTTTAAAAATCATATGAGAATATTAATAAAAGTAATACGAGCTTTATTCAATAATTTGCTTCTCTCAAACCATTAAAACTACAAAATACAGCTTTGGTATTTACATATTTTAAATATTAATGTATAACTTTACCTCCTCCGTTTTTAAAATTAATCAGCTTCTGTTTCCAGGGAGAGAGTTAAAGATACTGCATTATACCTCAATAGTGTAATGACAGGTACAAGGCAAACAAAGGTTAAATATATATCTCTCAAAACTTTTTGTGAAAAGCATTCCAAGCCAATCTGCTGTTGCAGGTGAATTTTGTAGAAAGTTAGCTATATTATATCTCCGTGATCTTTTTAATAAACAGATCAATTTCTAGATGTTTCAAAAAGAAAACCCAAGCTATGGTAGTTCATTTTCTTCACCGTCTATTCAATTACTGCTGTTTGTTGTTTATTAAGTCATGTTTGACCCTTTTGTGACCCCATGGACTGCAGCCCAGTAGGCTCCTCTATCCATGGGATTTCCCAGGCAAGAACACTGGAGTGGGTTGCCATATCCTTCTCCAGGATCTTTCTGACTCAGGGATTGAGATGATGGTCCTTCTCAGGTGCCGCTAGTGGTAAAGAACCTGCCTGCCAGTGCAGGAGACAAAAGAGACTCAAGTTCGATCTCTGGGTTGGGAAGATCCTCTGGAGGAGGGCCCGGCAATCCACTCCAGTATTCTTGCCTGGAGAATCCCATGGACGGAGGAGCCTGATGGGCTATAGTCCAAAGGGTGGCAAAGAGTCAGACACGACTGAAATGGCTTAGCATGCTCCTCTGCTGGTAGGTGGTAAGGTTGCCACTGAGCCACCCGGGAAGCTATTCAATTGTTACCAGACCCTATTATCTTTTGACTATCACTCAGTTTTTCAAAATCATGGTTTATACTCTTCTCTCTTGATAATACTACAAAAACTTACACATACTAAAAGTTACATGAAAGAGAAAGGGTTAATCTCTCAGTCATGTCCAACTCTTTGAGATCTCATGCACTGTAACCCGCTAGGCTCCTGTCTCCATGGAATTCTCTAGGCAAGAATGCTGGAGTGGGTTGTCATGCCCTTCTCCAGGGAATCTTCCCTACCCAAGGATCAGACCCGGGTCTCCTGCTCTGCAGGCAGATTCTTTACCACCTGAGCCAAGACATTTGTCTTTAATTCTAATGGGAACTACGATTGTCTTGAAAAGTGCTAAAATGTACCTCTTACTTACTCTGTATCTTTGCAGTAAACAATATCTTCATATTTTTAGAAAACTACCTATTTTAACTGGACAATATTTATAAAAGTTTAATTTTTAAATGGATCTTAACAAAAGCCACCTCTCACAGATCTATTTGGGGATAAAAGGAATAGTAGAGACATACTGAACATTAAAAATGAAACTGAAGGCATCTTCTCAACTATATTAGGATAGAGGAAAAAGACAAAATATCCCTGCTGAGGGGAAAATTAAATTTATTACCATTTTGTATGTTCTTACTTGGCTTTTGAAAGAAAAGTATGTTAAGTTAAATAATATCATTTCCATGTAGGCTGTCTTTGTCATCTTCAGGTTTGTGACTGCTATTCCCGTTCAGTCTTTTAAAAGTAAAGATTGTTCAAGTTAAAAGAATCTTACAGATAGTAGCAAGTATAAATTTTTAGTCTTTAGCTTTTCTTTAGCCATCTAGACAAAAAGAGACTTTCACTTTAAAGTGCGTTGCAGCATTACTTTATATAAAACACACAGGATCTAGGAAATGTAAAACAAGTACCTGGAATTACCCCAATCAGTACCAATGCCTGAGAGTGATCCTCTTGAGTCACTTGCATATTTGTAAGCCACTAGCAGGCACTGTTTACAAAGCTCGACCAGACGCTGGCAACATTGAAGCTGCAAAGGAGTCACCATTTCCGGGCTTTTATTGAAAATACTCTCCCAAGAGGATCTGTTGGCATGGAAACAGACATGCTCTCATGTGGCTGATAAAAATGGCAACCAACAATATCACTTACCTAGCAACAAACCAATAAAGAAAAAGTATAAATGGCCTCACAGATTTGAAGTGACTACATACGGTTAAAGTTATCCAGTAAATATGCAAAATGAAAGGTAATCTTTATGTTCAAAAATACAACACAGAATTCCTATCTTTAAAGACTCGACTGATGCCAGCTCTGAGTAGCTAACAGCATGGCTTCCCAACAGCTCCTAAAAACTGAGTTACTTTACATTGAAGAAATTGTAAAACATTGAGCTAATTTCTCAAAACTTAGGTATTCTAGAAATACAGATTTTCTAGGAAGCTATATTTATTTTTATATTAATGATGATTCCACAGATTAAAAGGTCACTGTAACTTAATTTGTGATCTCTCTGAACCAACAAAATTTAGATTAATTCCATGATTATGACCACACCTTTCAAAATGTTCATATGTAATTATGTCCATGATATGCCTAGAGCACACGCTCTATACTATAGAAGTAATGTAATCTCAACAAGCGCCGCCCTGCCGCAGTTCCAAAGGCAGCCTCCTTCAGCACATTCAGCTTAGCGTACAGCATGCTGTAGTACACAGTGCCTTGGTAGACCTGAGTGAACGCACGTGTGTGTGTGCACGTGTGCATGTGTGTGTGCACGTGTGCATGTGTGTGTGTACACATATATATTTGTTCACAGTTCCTAAGCTGATTGTTATGACCCAAATGAGAAAATATGTTACTACCCCACAGCATTGGGAAAGAGAGAGAGAGACTGATTTCCTTAGTGTAACTGAAACTCCTTTCAAGCTTCAAGGGGGAAAGTTTGCTTTGAGACTTGGTAATGGTTCAAGTCCCATTTTACATAAACCAATTCACTTAATCCTCAGAGAAAGAAAAGACTAGATTTTAAGAAAGAAAAGAATGTTAAGAAAAATATTTTTCTGAAGAACTGCATTTCCCAATGGGAAATTCAAAGACTCCATTTTCAATCTTCTGTGGATATTTGATATCTTTGGAATTTTTTAAAAATGCTGTAGGCACTCATAAAGGTACTTTTTAGTAGAAAGACTATTGTTTATTTTTTTCAGAAGAAATATGGTCCCAAAAAGACAGCATGTCATCAGTGAATGACATATTTTCTTAAAGGGAATAAAATTCAAATAAGTAGACTGAAAGGAATAAACTTTCTTCTATGTTCTAAGATATTCAGGGCTAATTATATAATCTGTTTTTATTATTTGAAAGGGATTAAAGGTTATTTTTATTCAAGAAACAGTAATGTGTTAGTTAAATTAACTCTAAATTTTTATTTTATTACTAAATATAAGAAAAACTAGATATGACATACATGTTTATATATCTATATTTGTATATATATACAAACATATATATCACCAACTTACTTTGTGTGATCAAGAAAAATATTGGAGAATGCCAATTAATAAGGGAATTTGTTTGTAATATGTCTTGGCCTAGCCAGTCTTACATGCCTGGGTTCAGAGAAATTAAAGTTTCATATGAATGTAAATACTCAAAGAAAATGTTCTGACTCTTGACTGAGCACTTTTACATTCTCTTCCCTGGGGTTCTAGTTATTTCCATAAAAGTCTACCCCATCACCACCCTTTCTTCTGAATAAGAAAATACTTCTGTTTTAATGCTTTGGAGCCATTTGATTAGATTCACTATCAGATCACTTACATCATGGTAATTTTTGTTTTCCCAACGTGAAGTAAGAAAAGAACAAACAAAATGGAAGAAAGACAAACGAGCTTCTTTTATCAATATAACACCTTAATTTTACATAACATTCTGAGTAATATGTGAATTATAATATGGGCAGCTTTGGCTTTTCATTCTGTCATTGTTTCTTAAATACTGAAAATAAACATGACAAGGTTCTCTACCTAATTTTGCTGTGTATATTCACTCCCACTGACCAAAGGCTACATTCTACACTATTAATCCATATTTAAGTGTCAGAATGCCAGAATCACTCATAAAGAAAAAAGAAAATGACCAGGACTTGCTTTTCTTGGCACTAGGCTAATGGTACCCCCTCTGCAGAAAAGAAACCTATTCTTCAACGAGTGTTTAAGAACTGTGTCCTCTGTCTCCTAACCTGCCATCTGGCACAGCTGAGTAATGTGAAATCCCTCTAGAACAGTATCTCAATTTTCAATACTAACCCAAAAATTCTGAAGTAACTGAAAGGATGAAGAATAATTTATAACACTAATACCTTTACCAAAGAACCCAGGGTCTTATCTGTCTTTTTCTGAATCAAAATTCCAAGGAATTGGGAGGACCAAAATCCACAAATTCAGAGAGAAAAATTAAATGGTTAAAACGTTCTCTCTGGCACTACTGAATCCTCAGAGAAATATGAAAAGTAACAACTTCAAATGACATTTTAAAATAATATAACAATAAGATACAGAATATTGAATAACCTCCTGGTAACAAAGGGGAATCATTGGTGAAATCCAGAAACCTGAAAAGCCACATATTATCCAGTAATACAATAGTTTTCACCGCCTTTTTCATGAAAAATATTTAATAAAGCAGCTATCTAAAAGATAAAACATTCATTTCTTTTTCTTCTGGTAGGAGCCCTAATGAATGATCAAGGAGCCCAAAGTTAAGTAACAGAAAGAAGAAAGTAAACAAAATAAAGAAAGAAAAACTGGACATCACCAAGTGGATATCAGCTCAGAAAGATTAATGAGCTAAAAAGTACTAACAACACAACATCCAACTAGAGTGACAGAGAACAGTAAGAGACATCATTTTATTAATAAGTAGCATATATGATATGCATATATTTTCACATAGGCATATAATTCAGCCTAGAAGCAGACCCTTGCCTTAGAATATTCCTTACAATTTCTTCCCCCAAGATTGTTAAAAAATAAAACAAATAAAAATAGAAAGCATTTTTATGAATTTCCATAAGAAAATGTCTTTCACTAAATGGTCTAAACTAGATTCTTTTCTCTGAGCTTTGCATATCAGGATTTTGAGTGAAGACAGAGTTTTTCCAAATAATACATTCCTTCTCCCATAGGCCCCTGCCTCCTCTCTTCCTCCTCCTACAAGTCTAGGCTGCAATAGTCCTTCCCTTGGACACTTCTTGTGAGCTCTATGGCCCAAGTTTAAGTCCCATAGCTCCCAGGCTTGCCGTATCTCAGTAAAACGTAGTGAATAATTTTATTTATGAAAATTACGAGAGCTAGTCCCTTGGAGAGGACACATTCGAAACATGGGGCATCATTCTGAATAGCACTCCCAGGAGGTGCATGTGATTAAAAGAGTCCCTGGGCATGGGCTTCAGCAGCCTGAAAGAGCAAGAGAAAAGGGTGAGAATGTTTTCTATTCAGTACATCAGTAAACCCCTGGGCCAACTGTCAGAAAACCAATGACAAACATCCACATTATTTGATGTTTTGAGATGTGGACAGGGAATGGTTTATTCATTTTGTTGTATTACTGTGAGTTGAGACAGGCAGTGGCAGAAATCAAGGTGGCTCAGAGTTATTTGGATTATATTTTTTCCAAGAGTTTTATACCTAACTGTGAAAGTTGCATCTTTTATTAAAATCATTCCTTTAGAACTAAGCTAAGAGTAGATTTTTTACCTAGACCGCTAGGTTGTTAGATCAAAGGTTAAAGAAGTATACATTGACTGGAAATGATTCAAAGAAAAAGTAGAAGTATTCTGGATTCAAAGTGCCAACCAAACACACACACAGCATTATCTGACTTCATTAAATAAAGGAACCTGAGGAATGTCACTTGTAAAGGTATAAGATAAAATCTGGTGTAAAGCTCATCTTTACAGACCACCAAGCTTATAAAGAAATGGTTAGAAAGAGGAGGTCAAATCAGATACAGAACTATTCTGGCTCCATCTGCTCAGTTTGATGGGTTGAGGATTTGGCTAATGCTACAAGGCTTGCAATATAGTAAGCTTGGCAACCACTGGCAATGCTGCTTTGAGAAGAGTGAATAAAGCACAGAGTTAAGAACGTGGACTCTTGACACACATCCTGAGTTTAAATGCAAGCTCACTATGAAAATTTGGGCAAGTTATATACTTTCTGCTTCAATTTTTTCATCTATGTAATGAGAATAATAATATTAGTTTACTCAAAATATTGTAGTGGCAATTATAAAAATACTTAATATATAAAACAGTATCAGACACTTAGTAATCCTTCAAAAAATGTTATTTACTTTCATTATCATTATCAGTAGTAACAGACACCACCAGAGAAAGTGAGTGGAGTACTGTTGCAGGAACAAGAAAAAAGGATTCGAATGGAGCCGAAGTAAATTACCAAAATAGAGTCACCAGTATCCATTTCAACAGCTGACTAACTCACTGTCTTCCATTTGTGAAAAGAAGCTGAAATTCATGTTCAACATTCCATCCAAGGATCAACAAACAGAAAGAAAAAACTCTAATTATGATTTAAAATAAGAGAAATTCTGTAGATAGTCAGCAACTAAGGGTCATGGAGTACAGTTCAAATGTTAAGTCTCAGTAGAAATAATTTATAACCGAGACTATCCTCAGATTTCATCACAATCCAGAGCATCTTATGGATTCTCCCTACTGGTGAATGATAGCTGAGGAAAATTATGGTGGTGAGAGTAAGTCTACAAATGGTATAAACGATTCAGTACTAGATGACGTGAATATTTAAACAGAGGACCTCCAGATCATTTCAGACTAGAAAGGGTGTTAAGGTTTTACCCAAAAAAGACAGAGTCTGGGTCTTTACACAGGATTCAAATAATGGAGAGGAGATTGAATAAATGGGTTTGTAGAAGGCAGTCCAATCAGATACTCATTGACATTAATAGTTGGAAGAAAGAGAAAAGAAAATTTTTAAGATATTTGAAAAAGAATCAATTTGTTTGGGGGGAGCAAAGTTTAAGTAGGAGAGTAATGAGAGAGATGACAGGAAAAATAATAAAGAGATTTAGCATATTACAGAGTCTTATATCTTTAAATAAGAAATCTAGACATTAACAATAAATGAAGGAAATGATTACAGATTTTAGGAAATAACTGTGACATTAGGGTGGATAAGAGAAACAAAAAACTAGAGGCAAAAATGCCTAGGAATCTATCAATTTCACTTAGCCTTTCTCCCTTAAAGGCTCATCATATGTGAAATTCTACAATACTTTGTGTCTCTTTCATAATCATGACTTTTCATGTATCTTATTTTGTCTATTAGAGACAACAGAGTTTACTGATCAACAGACTGGGGCCAGGCTGCCTGAGTTCAAATCTCAGTTGCACTAGGTCCTTAGTAGCTATCTGTGCCTCAGTTTCCTTATGTCTGAAATGAAGATAATCATAAAACCTGCTTCAAAGTGATGTTATGTGGATTAAATCACTTAGTACATGCACAGTGCTTAGAACAATGCCTGGCACATAATAAGTGGTATAGCATTAGCTATTATTGTTTTTAAGTTTCTTGAGGGCAGTGTTAGTTAGTCAGTTATGTCTGAGTCTTTGTGACCCCAAGCACTGTAGCCTATCAGGCTCCTCTGTCCATGGGATTCTCCAGGCAAGAATACTGGAGTGGGTTGCCATTTGCTCCTCCAGGGGAACTTCTCGACCCAGAGCTCAAACCCAGATCTCCCGTGTTGCCAGTAGATTCTTTACCGTTTGAGCTACCCCTGGCAGCCTCTTGAGGGCAGGGACTGTATCATATGTAGCACTATATCTCCAAAAGTATTTATATTATCGAGTAAATACTAGATAACTTACAGGAACAGTGAAGGACTATCATGAATTAAATAATTGAGAACTGTTAAGAAAAATGAAAAATAATCTATAGTAGCTAGAGTGGGGATGTGATAGAAAAACTAACAAGATTAGCCCATGGCTGAAAAGATACTGAAGAACTTCTCGACCCAGAGCTCAAACCCAGATCTCCCGTGTTGCCAGTAGATTCTTTACCGTTTGAGCTACCCCTGGCAGCCTCTTGAGGGCAGGGACTGTATCATATGTAGCACTATATCTCCAAAAGTATTTATATTATCGAGTAAATACTAGATAACTTACAGGAACAATGAAGGACTATCATGAATTAAATAATTGAGAACTGTTAAGAAAAATGAAAAATAATCTATAGTAGCTAGAGTGGGGATGTGATAGAAAAACTAACAAGATTAGCCCATGGCTGAAAAGATACTGAAGGAGAGAAAGGACAGGGATGCCCCTGAGATACCAAATCTGTATGACTGGGAAAGTAATCATGGGATTTGGGGAAGTCCAGAAGGGAAGCCATTTCCGAATAAAAAGGGGGTACGGAATGCTCGGCTTTAGATGCCTTGAAGACAAAATGACAGTGAGTCACAACAGCTTTGACAGGACTGAAAGGCTGGAAAGGAGCAGGAGCATAGCCATGATTTTGGAAGATGGTTACATAAAGGAAACAGCAGAAGAACCATAAGGAGACTGATGTAATTGAGGTTTTTCATTAGGAATAATTTCTTTCTATTGAATTCAGATTAGTTAGGTGGTACTGTGTTCGCAGCCATCATCTCATCTATATCAGCTTAAATACTATAAATTATAGTTAAGCACTGAAACTTACATGCAGTTACAAAACCACATTTTAAGAGAGTAAAGAAATTCAGCCATTTGACTGGGCTATCTTTATAATTAAATATTAAAAGGTTAAAAAAATGACAGTAATAGAAAATAACTTACAACTTACCCTGAATCACAAAAGCAGTTCCATAGACCTTGGCCATGACTCCAGAGTAAGCGATTAAAAACTCGGTTGAAAATCCTATACAAATTCACTTCCTCAACATCAGGTACCTTCCAGATACGGAGAAGAACTGCACGGATACTTGTTTTACTATGTCCAAAACCTAGTGCAAAAACCAAAATGTTTAAAAACCTAGGTGTATACGTATGTGTCTAAAATTCAAAGATGAATATATTTAATTCAAATATGACTACACACACATATACTGACTCATTCATTTACTAAAAGGCAGTACAGAATGAAAAGTCCAGAAATAGATCCAGTATTTATGAAACTTTGGTATATGACATAAGTGGCAAGTCTGACCATTAGAGTAAGAAGACATTAAATTTAAAAATTAAATTTCAGTTAAATTTAAAGTAAATCAGTAAACAGATTTTCTAAAAATAGTAATATTCATGAAAAAGATAGCTGAAGCTGAAGTCATTACTTTACTCAACCCACAAAAATCAACTCTACAGTGATTAGGGCTTTAAGTTTGGAAAATAAGGCATTAAATATCTTAGTGGAAAGTATTAGTGAATATCTTTTATCATGGGTTAGAAAAAGATTACTTAAATAACAAAAAAGTATAGAATATAAAATATAAACAGATTTTGATTATACTAAAATTAAGAACTCTGGACATCAAAAGATATCTTAATGGCAATAAAAGATCAAGTTACAAGCTAGGAAAATACATTCAAAACATATACATCTAGCCAAATAATAGTATCAGGAACATATAATGAATGCCGAACCAATTGTTAATATACACACCAACAAATAAACAGAAAAAAATAGACAAAGTACATAATTCACAAAAGAAGAAAAATATGCCCAATAAATATAATGAATAAAAATTGAGACTATAATTAGATATCATTTCCTATCCATTTAATTGACAGAAATTAAAAGCCTGACAATACCAAGTATTGGAGAAATATGGTTAGTATCTCAAAACTGGCAGGAGTACAAACTGGAAAATATTAGCTGGGCATTAACTCCTAAAGTTGAAAATGCATATATCCTACGACCCAGTAAGCTTATTCCTAAGAGAAAAATCTCTCATAGGTTAAAAGCAAGAGCATGTACAAGAATGTTCAAACAACTGGGCACAGTTCTAGACACCTGAAGAAAACCTAACCCTCCATCAGTGAGAAAGTGAATAAATAAATAGTCATAGGCTCATTCCCTTAAGACTTTTATACAGCAGTTGAATGAAATAAAAGGGCACACAACATAGAGCATCTTAATTATTAATGGTTAAGTTTTAAACAAATACATACCAGTCAATACATACAAGGTGCAATTTTTTATATAAGTAAAATGGTTAAATTTTAAAAACACGTATGAGGAATACACCAGATATAATAAGATCATATTTTTAAAAAAAAAGAGAGACTGAGGAATACTGAATTCCAGAAAATGGCTACCTGAGACATGAAGGGCCATGGGGATAAGAAGGGAGACATTCGATAAGATAATAGGTTATTGCCAAAATCCTTGATTTGGGTGTTGGGTTCACAAATGGTACAGTAACTTAAGAACACTATTTAATAAAAGCAGGCCATATATGGGCCAGTAATGAGAGAGTATCACAAAACAATGGCTAGGATTAATCTAAATCTGGGCAACTAAAATCCTAGATATTCTAAAAAAGTATAAATCCCAGAAAGCTACTTTGTCTAGTTTGACATATTTAATATTTTTGCAATTCATGAATTTCCAATGAAATGTTTTCTTAAAAAGTAAATATCACAAATATAGTATCCTAATTTCAATTCACCAAAGTAAATTTTTCATTTCTTATTTTATGCATCTAATATAAGGAGCTGACTGTAAATATGACAGTAAAAGATGAAAAAAGAACAACTTTCAAACATAAAGGCTGATAGAAGATACGATTTTTCTCCATAGGCACAAATGTATAAGAGAATTGGAAGCAGATAGAAGAATTTAATTTGTTTCTCTTAAAAACAGCCATATTTAAAGAAGTGATATTAGTTCTCTCTGATGAACACAAATTTAGAATAAACATATGTTTAAAAATCAATTTAGGAAAAAATATCTCTGAATAACATTTTATTTATAGAAGAATATCAACTACAGCTTCTGAAATAAGTTGTGTAAGCACCACGGTGCCATCCCTTCCTGCTCCAGCTTCTTTCACTGTGAAGTGGGAACAGTATGTAAACTGAAAAGGGATCAGGGGTGTGTGGGCTGAAGGCGGGAAGAATGAGGAGAGATAATACCATCTGTAATAAAGTAGCTTGTGAAAAAAATTGTCCCAGAAAACCTTGTTATTACAGATAATGAAACCTTAATTATGAAGAGGGATTTTAAATTTTTAATATGAATTGTTCACAATAATACTGATAAAATATCACATCAGACATTAATTCACACCTTTTTTTTTACAATTGCAGTTGAGCTAATAGTTTAACCTCTTATATTTTTAATGTGGAAAACAAGACTTATGATTGATATGATACAAGAATCAACACCAGCAGTAAATGGTGAATTTTAACCAATTCTCTTCTCAATTTTTCTTCCTCCTTCTATGTATTAGTGAGTAATAATTTACCCAAAAGTCATAATGCAGGAAGAATTTTAAAAATTAGCAAAGAGAATCCATAAACTGGTTTTAAGAATAAATATGAGTTCTATATAATATATGAAATTAAAGTGTTAAAAAATGTTAACTATCTTCATTTTGTATTCTATTATTAATTATTCAAGTTTAAAGTGACATAGGGCTTCCCCACTAGCTCGGTGGTAAAAGAATCTGCCTACAGTGCAGGAGACATAGGAAATGATAAGGAATGCAAGTTTGATCCTTGGGTGGAGAAGATCTTCTAGAGCAGGACAAAGCAACCCACTCCGGTACTCCTGCTAGGAAAATTCCACGGACAGAGGAGCCTGGCAGGCTATGGTCTATGGGGTCACAAAGAGCTGGACACGACTGAAGTGGCTAAGCACCCACGCACACAAAGTAGCAGAGCATTTGAGATGCTAGGTTATTCATTCTTTCTGAATATGTGCAAGGAGAAATGCATATGATGCGTAAGAGCCAAAGAGGAGGGTGAGTAGCCGTACAGGCTGCTCGCTGCGTGCCAAGTACTGCACTAGTACATCGCTTAGAGGAGACGCTCTTGGCCACTACTCTGCTTATGTTTTACTCTTAATTCTGATGGAATTTGAAAGCATGATGGCCTAATATACTAGCCTTACTGTTGTTATTTGTTGTTTTAGTTAATAAGTCATCTTCAGTTCCTTTGCGGCCCCGTGGACTATAGAGGGCCCTGCGGACTATAGCCCACCAGGCTCCTCGGTCAATGGGATTTCCTACTGAAGTGGCTAAGCACCCACGCACACAAAGTAGCAGAGCATTTGAGATGCTAGGTTATTCATTCTTTCTGAATATGTGCAAGGAGAAATGCATATGATGCGTAAGAGCCAAAGAGGAGGGTGAGTAGCCGTACAGGCTGCTCGCTGCGTGCCAAGTACTGCACTAGTACATCGCTTAGAGGAGACGCTCTTGGCCACTACTCTGCTTATGTTTTACTCTTAATTCTGATGGAATTTGAAAGCATGATGGCCTAATATACTAGCCTTACTGTTGTTATTTGTTGTTTTAGTTAATAAGTCATCTTCAGTTCCTTTGCGGCCCCGTGGACTATAGAGGGCCCTGCGGACTATAGCCCACCAGGCTCCTCGGTCAATGGGATTTCCTAGGCAAGAATACTGGAACAGGTTGCCATTTCCTTCTCCAGGGGATCTTCCTGACCCAGGGATCAAACCCGCGTCTCCTGCATTGGCAGGTAGATTCTTTACCACTGAACCACCTGGGAAGCCAAAACACATGGCTAAAAGCAGCAACTTCAGAAAGTGGTCAGAGAGTTAGGGGTGGGGAATGCAGCTGCTCCACTCCTAATGTTTCCTCCAACATGAAAAAGGATAGACCTTCAGGCCTCTTGCATGCCAGGAAACATCGCTGCCTGAGGAGTGATTTCCCTGACTGTGGGACTAGCATGGTCTGGGCAAGCCACAGATTTGTTTCTTCTTTCCAGAGTGCCTACTGGAAAGATACATTCCCTTTTGCTTCCTTTGCCTTTCAATTTCAAGTTCTGGGTCTGGAAAAAGGAGTGGTTTAGAGAGACCTGTAATTTGGAAACTATGCTGCTGCTGCTGAGTCGCTTCAGTCGTGTCCGACTCTGTGCGACCCCATAGACGGCAGCCCGCCAGGCTCCCTCATCCCTGGGATTCTCCAGGGAAGAACACTGGAGTGGGTTGCCATTACCATAAGGGAATAAAAACCAAGGGATCAAGAGCCCAGACCCTTCATCTCTCCTCTGAGTCTTCATATAGACTCTCCACCGCCTGTGTTCACCTGGTGAATTTCCGTGTTTCACCTCGAACATCACTTCTTCAGGGAGACCTTTACCTGTCACTAAATACCTTATTGTCACTAAATACCTTATTGTCACTAAATACCTTATGATCCCTTAATGCCCAGTTCTTCTACTATTGATAGTTATCTCAGTTTATTTTAATTTCCTGAGTAGTTAATGGAGATTGGCAGCTACATAAAAAGAAGAATTCTACCTACCAGATCCTCAAGGCTCAAGACAAGTCTAGCACTTAGGTGTTTGTCTTAATGAAAATGCTCCTTGCAAGGAATTGAAACCTATGTCGACAAGGTAAAAATCAGAGCTAACACTTATAGACAGCTTACAATGGACAAAGCACTGTTCTAATCACTTTTACAGACAAAAATTCATTTAATACTCAAAATAAAAACATTGAGATGGATATGAGTTGTCCGTACTTTCTTTCCAAAAATCTTGAGGCTAGATTCCACAATCATAAACATTATATTTCTACAGGAAAACATGTGAATACTCAAAGCAAGAGACAAACAAAAATAACTTCCTGTCGTGTCATTGTTACTGAAAGAGTTCAGGTGGGTTAGGTTTTGCTGCCTAATAGTTTTGGAAAATGTTTTAGTTTTGAAAGTGTTTGGATCTCATTTCATAGATGAGAAAATTCAGGCATAGAAAAGATAAGTAACTTACCCAAGATCACACAATTAGGTAATGGATAGCATTGTCACCGACCGGACCCTTGTTCTTAACCACTACCCAGCAATGCTTCACAATTAATTTGATCTGTCCAGGGGATAACAGCAAAATCAGAAGATAATCAAACTGTCTCTGCTTAGATTCAGATTCACCTCAGTCAAGTAATACTTGAGAAGATGGGTGGAGTCACTGTGTACCTACAAGGCTGCACAGGCATACCCTCCAGCAGAGCCATGGAATCCATCAGGGACCACTTTGCTTAAAAGGCCACACAGATGGAGAGACAATGCCTGCACCTCTAGCAAAACACCAACTGAATAATTTTAGGAAGGCAGAAAACAGGCAAGAAATCAGACTGGAAAGAGGTAAATGAAGGTCAGTACTATTTGCAATGCTATTTGGTTTTCTGGGTGCTTTGGGGTTAGAAGCAAATGGATGGAAGATGAATAATTTGTGAAACACAGAAACAAATGGTCAGCAAGGTGCCCTTTGTGTTTATCTGTGGACTCAAGTGAGGCTAACTTATAGAATATGGGTATCCGTTTCCTGACACTGTGACTTTTAAAAGCATCATGATCCAACATTAAGCTCTCCAAGGGAAAAAATAAATGGGAGATTCAGTCAATGAAAGCATTAATAACATGAAAAGATATGTCTTTCCCATATGAAATATAGCACATTTGAAAGCATAAAGCACACAGACAATTTCATATTTTGCAAGTACATACAGATGTTGAATGACAAACTGCTCCATATGGCTGAACAGTTGGTCCTAAATTAAAATAATGGCATGAGGTGAGGGAGGTTTAGAAATAACATTAAAATCACTACATGCTGCACTAATGATGCATGCAGCAGCCAAGGCTATAGGGTAAAGGCATCCTTGCTGATGCAAAATGAACGGCCCTGTACAGCATCCACGTTAGCCCAAGTGAAAAAGAGATAGAAAATAATAACATCAAAATCCATGCAGAAGCAGCTATGGTAGTTAGTTTAAAAACTGTTATTTAGAGAAGAAATACTTGAAAAACACGGATTTCTTAGAATCCTAAAAAAAATGTAAGTATAATACAACCTTATTACCACTACTTGATATCAGAGAAAAAGCTCTTCAGAAAAGTTGGCATTCTTCACCACCCACCATCACTGTAATATTTTCACACTTCAGGTATATTCTTACAACTGCATTCTTGGGAGAAGGCTAAATTATGCTAGTGTGAAGTTACCATAACATGACATTAAGTAAGAGCAGCTGATTCAATTTTCATCTAGTGAGGATTCTTTTCAGTAGTTTAGCCCCGCATCACTGACCTTTAAATTTTACACCCATTAAGGAAGTTTTTAAATAAGGTATGTGGAAGTGTTTGCATGTGTGTGGCATTCTAATCTGAGAGTTTTACAACATTCTAATGAGCAGCTAGCAAAAGCTTTGATACTAGAATGGAAAAAGTAAAATACATATTTCAACAATGGTTTCTAAAGAAATCAGAGATTTAAATGAGTCTTGTGCATTCCACATTTAGAACTGTGCTTGGGACATTGTAGTCTCTCAATCAATATTGTTAAGTACATGTTTTGATGAGCAAATAAATGAATGAATGAATGAACAACTCTCAAAATCCCTAACAGTGTCCACTGTAGTTCCTGTACAAAGCTGGCAACCAATAAATCTTTGTCACACTAAATTTTATCATACGCAACCATTGTGGTAACCTTGGAGATATGCCATTTGAGTCAACTAGTCTCTAAGTGAGCAGTTAGCTGACAGCATCCCCATTGAGGATCAATGATTTTACAACTCCAAGCCAAGTTTAGGTGCTCCTCAGGCTGTTCCTGGCCAAGGATTGAGCATGGCTGGGATACCAGAAGGAAGTATTTCTGCCCAGTGTGATCGCTCTCACAAGCAACTTGTGTTCTGGGCTCCCAATCAGCCTGACAGGTCTTACTCAGAACTTCTCTAGTCTGATCTTCTTCGTCCCCAGTCCTCCTGTTTTCCATCCACTGGTGTCAGACCAGACGCAGTCAGAAGGCTCTTCTTACCTGCTCAGACTCTCTGCACCTTTATCTTTTTGGTGTGTCTTTTCTCAAAAATTTATTTCACTTCTAACTCTGTCATATGTCTGCTTTCCAGGGGACTGAACTGATAGAGCCATCCAATAATTACTGACTAATCACAGTCCAAAGAAGGATAGTTCTGATAATCCACATCTAGATGTTAAATCAGTTAAGTTCTTGGCCCTCTAAGTGGGTAACTTTCAATAATACCTAATCCTACTTAGACTCGAAAAACACTGTGGACAGTGACTGTAGCCATGATATTAAAAAATGCTTGCTCTTTGGAAAGAAAACTATGACAAATCTAGACAGCATGTTAAAAAGTAGAGACATGATTTTGTGGACAAAGGTCCATATAGTCAAAGCTATGGTTTTTCCAGTGATCAGGTACAGACATGAGTTGGACCATAAAGAAAGGCTGAGAGCCAACGAATGGATGCTTTTGAATTGTGGTGCTGAAAGACTCTTGAGAGTCCGCTGGACTACAAGGAGATCAAACCAGTCAATCCTAAAGGGCATCAAGCCTGAATATTCATTGGAAGGACTGATGCTGAAGCTGAAGCTCCAATACTTTGGCCACCTGATGCATAGAACTGACTGGAAAAGACCCTGATGTTGGGAAAGACTGAAGGCAAAAGAAGTGGGTGCCAGAGGATGAGATGGTTAGATAGCATCACCAATTCAATGAATATGGATTTGAGAGAACTCCAGAAGATAGTGGAGGATAGAGGAACTAGGTGTGCTCCCATCCATGAGGTCGCAAAAGGTCAGATATGACTTAGTGACTGAGCAACAATTCTACATTCCAAAGTTGATCCACATTTCTAGGTTTCATTTTATTTTTCTTGGATGCAGTTTCTTAAGCAATAGCACATGTATCAAACAGATAGTCCAGTGAATGGTTAGCATGTTACAACCCAACAGACAAATTTTCAAACTCCTTTAGTCTAATATCAACATGTAAAAGCTTTTACATTTTTTTTAATACAGTTTGCAACTTATTATTACACTGGCTTTCTTGTCAAATATTTTTACTTGAAATTTATAAACACAATTGAGCATGACAACCTTAAAACACAAAATAGTTTCACTTAATTCATAAACAGTACTACTATCAGACACATACATCATTTGATCACTCTGTATAATCATATCACATGTAAAAAAACAGAACAGCATTTTCTGGAATTAATTTTTGCATAGGGTGAGAGATAATGCTCCAACTTAATTTTCTTACAAATCATCAATTGTTTTAGTATCATTTATGGGAGAATTTATCTTTACTCCATTGATTTGAAATGTCACATTTATCAGGTATTAATATCTCATGAATATTTTAATCTGTTTCTGGGCTATCTGTTTTAATTACCAACTTATTTATCTATCATCTATGTTAGAAAAAGTACATTGTACTTACAAAAAGATTGAACATTCCAGTAAGAGGTTCCTTTTTTAATGAATCAAGGCTACGTACAGTCAGTGACTCGGAGAACAGAAATTCTGGGCTTACAGAATGTTTTCAATCTACTTCTGCTACCAGCTTTGCTATACTCTCCTGAACAGCACTTGGCATGTAACAGGACACTAAGTTGTTCTTTGTTGAATGAGTTAATGCTTAATTATGGTTTCAGTTTACTCAGAGGAAAGTACCTAATTTCAAAGTCATCATTTGATCAGTGTCATCTTTCACCTTATTAGCAATACATTTCAGAAAGGGGAAGTGACAGCTTGCATTATTTTGGAATACAACAGCTTCACTATAGCTACTAAAATAACAGCTCCCCCAACATAATGTTGCATCCATCTATGGGCCCCTCAGGCTGCTGGCCATTCCCATCTCCTACTCTGTGAGATACTGTACTATGTCCTCAAATTCCCAAAGCCCCTCCCCACCAGAAGAGAACTTTCACATCGTTCCACCACAGCGCCACAGATTCTACCTTCCCTATTAGAATAAACGCTCCGGTTAGGACAAACCTTCCCTAGATTACTTGCTGGAGGATTTCCTATCACCACTCGTTCCTGTACCATTCATCTCTTCTGGATCCTTCTCATCAGCAACTAACAACTGTAAATAGCTGCATCTTTTAAAAAAACAAAACAAACAAAAAACACCTTGTCATTAACCCACATCCCTCTCCAGCTACCCCTACATTTCCCTTTTCCCTCTCCAGCAAAATTCCTTGAAAAAGTGCCTAGACTAGCCATACTTTTTCCCATTTCTTGAACCTCCTCCACTAGAGGTGTACTCTGCACCATTCCTCTGAATTTGTTATGACTTTCCCTGGTAGCTCAGCTGGTAACCGCTGTCCTCAAAGTTACCAAAAACAGTCAGGGCATGGTGCTCATGTTATAACTCTCATCAGCAACATCTAGTTCAGTTGCCCACTCCAGCCCTAAAGTGATTAGCTGATTTCAAGGTAGCCCAGTTCTCATGATGTTTCAGACTTTACTGGCTGCTCCTTCTCAGCCCCTGTAGATTAACCCCTGTACCCTATTTCTCTGATTTCTATAGATAGAACTGGTCCCAGGCTCAGCCCTCAAAACTCTCCTGCTCTCTAATCACACTTACTCTTGAGGTAATTTCATCTAGTCCTGAGGCTTAAATATCTTCAATTCACCTCAGTTCGATTGCTCAGTCGTGTCTGACTCTTTGTGACCCCATAGACTGCAGCATGCCAGACCTCCTTGTCCATCACCAACTCCAGGAGCTTACTCAAGCTCATGTCCATTGAGTCGGTGATGCTATCCAACCACCTCACCCTCTGTCGTCCCCTCCTCCTCCTGCCCTCAATCTTTCCCAGCATCAGGGTCTTTTCCAGTGAGTCAGTTCTTTGCATCAGGTGGCCAAAGTATTGGAGTTTCAGCTTCAGCATCAGTCCTTCCAATGAATATTCAGGACTGATTTCCTTTAGGATGGACTGGTTGGATCTCCTTGCTGTCCACGGGACTCTCCAGAGACTTCTCCAACACCACAGTTCAAAAGCATCAATTCTTCAGTGCTCAGCTTTCTTTTTAGTCCAGCTCTCACATCCATACATGATTATTGGAGAAACCATAGCTTTGACTATATGGATCTTTGTTGGCAAAGTAATGTCTCTGCTTTTTAATATGCTGTCTAGGTTGGTCATAGCTTTTCTTCCAAGGAGCAAGCGTCTTTTAATTTCATGGCTGCAGTCACCATCTGCAGTGATTCTAGAGCCCCCAGAAATAAAGTCTGTTGCTATTTCCATTGTTTCCCCATCTATTTGTCATGAAGTGATGGGACCAGATGCCATGATCTTAGTTTTCTAAATGTTGAGCTTTAAGCCAAGTTTTTCACTCTCTCCTTTCACTTTCATCAAGAGGCTTTTTAGCTCCTCTTCACTTTCTGCCATAAGGGTGGTGTCATCTGTATATCTGAGGTTATTGATATTTCTCCTGGCAATCTTGATTACAGCTTGTGCTTCATCTAGCCCAGCATTTGTCATGATGTACTCTGCATGTGAGTTAAATAAGCAGGGTGACAATATACAGCCTTGAGTTACTCTTTTCCCAAATTGGAAACAGTGTGCTGTTCCATGTCCAGTTCTGCTTCTTCTTGACCTGCATACAGATTTCTCAGGAGGCAGGTCAGGTAGTCTGGTATTCCCACCTCTTGAAGAATTTTCCACAGTTTGTTTTGATCCACACAGTCAAAGGCTTTGGCATAGTCAATAAAGAAGAAGTAGATGTTTTTTTGGAACTCTCTTGTTTTTTCGATGATCCAATGGATGTTGGCAATGTGATCTCTGGTTCCACTGCCTTTTCTAATAGTGACTCCTAAGTTTTGTATCTCCATATACAGCCTTAGCTCTGAACTCATATATACAATGACACACTCAACACTGCATTAGATGTCTAATCCAGTGTATCAACTTTAGTTATGTTCAAAACCAAAGCAAAACAAAACAGGGGAAATAAAGCCCTGTTCTTTCTCCAGCATACCCTCAATTCATTTATCAACCTAGCTAGCAACCATCAGTTCTCAGCTCAGTTTCTCTAAAAACCATAGAGTACCTAGTCTCTACCTCTGTTCTGCCATTTTCCATTTACCCTAGTTCTGTTCTTCACAAGTAGCTCTCGTGATTCCTCTAAATTAGAAACCACACTATGTAACTCCTCTGCTCAAAAATTTCTGGTGGTGTTCCATCACTTGGAATAAAACCCAAAGTATTTCCACAACCCATAAAGCGGTGATCTGATCCCTGCTTATCTATTCAACTTCAACTGTCACCAACACCTCACTCTTGACCAGCACAAACCAACTACCCTGTCAATCAGGAAATAAATGGTGTCCCCTATGTCTCATGGACAGACCAGGCAAACTTATACCCCAAGCCTCTGTATCTGCTCTTCCCCCTGTCTGATGCAATGTAGCTATAGATGTCTGCATAGTATTTTTCTCATTTCATTTAGGTCATCTTCTCTCAATTTTTAATCCTGATTTATTTATCTCCACAGTCCTTAATACCACCATACATTCTGTTATATCTTGATTTATTATCAAACACCTTAACTAGAATACAAGCTCTATGAGACCATAGGATCTTTTTTAGTCCACTTGTTTATCCTCAGAACTTAAACAGCACCTAAAACACAGTAGATAACAATGTTTGTAAAGGAAACTAGAAAACAAATGAGCATGTGTATAATTTGATTATGAATTGGTTTAAGGATCCTAGGTTAATACATAATTCAAAGAGTAAAAACCTGTTTGGGGATATTTATTACTCACTTTTCGTTGTTTTACAGAGTCCAATTTTATGAGCCAATATGAAGCCACTTTTGTTTTATGATACTTCCAGTTATCAATGATCTGTTTGAGGGAAGAAATATTAAGAAATTTAATGTGATTAATTAGTGAAATGAAAACACTATAATATTATTTGAAATAAAGGATGCCTACTTTCATTAAAAAAAAGTGTAAAGATTTTTTTAACATAAGATAAAGAAGCCATCTGAATTTAAAGTTTTTCTCTTCTTGAGGTAAAAAGCAAACAATCTTTAATTAATGAAACTCAAATGTCTTCAGGAATATAAGGCCTGGGAAGAAGCCAAAAATATAGATTTTTCATTTTAATTCCAAGAACTGTATTTACAGCATCATTCATAACAACAAAATATTGAACGGCACATTAGAAAATAGCCTAAATTGCCAATATCCACTGGATCATGGAAAAAGCAAGAGAGTTCCAGAAAAAACATCTACTTCTGCTTTATTGACGATGCCAAAGCCTTTGACTGTGTGGATCACAATAAACTGTGGAAAATTCTGAAAGTGATGAGAATACCAGACCACCTGACCTGCCTCTTTGAGAAACCTATATGCAGGTCAGGAAGCAACAGTTAGAACTGGACATGGAACAACAAACAGACTGGTTCCAAATAGGAAAAAGAGTGCGTCAAGGCTGTATATTGTCACCCTGCTTATTTAATTTATATGCAGAGTACTTCATGAGAAATGCTGGGCTGGTAAAACCACAAGCTGGAATCAAGATTGCAGGGAGAAATATCAATAACCTCAGATATGCAGATGACATCACTCTTATGGCACAAAGTGAAGAGGAACTAAAAAGCATCTTGATGAAAGTGAAAGAAGAGAGTGAAAAACTTGGCTTAAAGCTCAACATTCAGAAAACGAAGATCATGGGATCCGGTCCCATCACTTCATGACAAATAGATGGGGAAACAATGGAAACAGTGTCAGACTTTATTTCTGGGGGCTCCAAAATCACTGCATTGGTGACTCTCACCATGAAATTAAAAGACGCTTACTCCTTGGAAGAAAAGTTATGACCAACCTAGATAGCATATTCAAAAGCAGAGACATTACTTTGCCAACAAAGGTCCATCTAGTCAAGGCTATGGTTTTTCCAGTGGTCATGTATGGATGTGAGATTTGGACTGTGAAGAAAGCTGAATGCTGAAGAATTGATGCATTTGAACTGTGGTGTTTGAGAAAGCTCTTGAGAGTCCCTTGGACTGCAAGGAGATCCAATTAGTCCATTGTGAAGGAGATCAGCCCTGGGATTTCTTTGGAGGAAACGATGCTTAAGCTGAAACTCCAGTACTTTGGCCACCTCATGAGAAGAGTTGACTCATTGGAAAAGACTCTGATGCTGGGAGAGATTGGGGGCAGGAGGAGAAGGGGATAACAGAGGATGAGATGGCTGGATGGCATCACTGACTCCAGTCTGAGTGAACTCCGGGAGATGGTGATGGACAGGGAGGCCTGGCGTGCTGCGATTCGTGGGGTCGCAAAGAGTTGGACACGATAGAGTGACTGAACTGAACTGAACTAGGATTCTATTATCCCCTTTTATTTTTGGTGCAAATATGCAAATTTTCTGAATATATATTCTAGTTATATACACTATAACAAATAGTTGCTGCATAGGTTAATATGTTGTAACTAATCTAATGTCTAATGTATTATATCAATTATATAAGCCTATACACATGTTCTTTACAGAACTACCACTGCTGCGGCTGCTGCTAAGTCGCAATTGTCGTGTCCAACTCTGTGCGACCCCATAGACGGCAGCCCACCAGGCTCCCCCAGCCCCGGGATTCTCTAGGCAAGAACACTGGAGTGGGTTGCCATTTCCCTCTCCAACGCATGAAAGTGAGAAGTGAAAGTGAAGTCCGCTCAGTCGTGTCCGACTCTTAGTGACCCCGTGGACTGCAGCCTACCAGGAGCCTTGATCCATGGGATTTTCCAGGCAAGAGTACTGGAGTGGAGTGCCATTGCCTTCTCCAACAGAACTACCACAGTTACCACAGTTATCCACAAACATTAGTTTTACCCTCAAATTATCTAATTTTTCATCTACCTGACTGAAAAGTGTAGTATACAACTTACATTTAAGAAATACAAATAAAATGTATTTTATTTGGTGCAAAAAACACAACCTCTACCTTGGTGGCTCAGAGGTTAAAGCGTCTGTCTCCAGTGCGGGAGAGCCAGGTTCGATCCCTGGGTCGGGAAGATCCCCTGGAGAAGGAAATGACAACCCACTCCAGTGTTCTTGCCTGGAGAATCCCATGGACAGAGGAGCTTGGTAGGCTACAGTCCACGGGGTCACAAAGAGTCGGGCACAACTGAGTGACCATGATCTGAATCTGATCTGACTCTATTGAATAAGATAACAGTATCAATAGAAATATATCTGGCATAATGTTTTACAACTAATGTTCATTTTTTCTTCCTTCTCCCCCATGTAACAAATAGCATCTCATTTGTAAACAAGATACCATTTTCACTCTTTAAAATATATATATAACAAACACAAAGAATAATATTTGGGGGTTTTGGTTATAACTATGTTATAATTGCAAAATACAAATTGCCATTATTGATTTTTAACTACAAAAGTCTTTTTTGTTATTGTTTTTGGTTGTTTTGTTTCTAGACAGTGCTTTAGATAAGTCTGCTGCTGCTGCTGCTGCTGCTGCTAAGTCACTTCAGTCGTGTCCCCATAGACGGGGGACTCTGTGTGACCCCATAGACGGTAGACCACCTGGCTCCGCTGTCCCTGGGATTCTCCAGGCAAGAACTCTGGAGTGGGTTGCCATTTCCTTCTCCAATATACTATTTCAAATACAACTAACAAAACAGTAGAAAACTCAAATCTAATCGTATAATACATTAATATCACGGATTCTCAGGATAAGTCTGCGGCTGCTGCTAAGTCGCTTCAGTCGTGTCTGACTCTGTGCGACCCCATAAACGGCAACGCACCAGGCTCCCCTGTCCCTGGGATTCTCCAGGCAAGAACACTGGAATGGGTTGCCATTTCCTTCTCCAATGCATGAAAGTGAAAAGTGAAAGTGAAGTCGCTCAGTTGCTCAGTCAGTCGCTCTTAGCGACCCCATGGACTGCAGCCTACCAGGCTCCTCCGTCCATGGGATTTTCCAGGTAAGAGTACTAAAGTACTGCTAAAAAAGTGAAGAAGAAAAAAAGCCAACAGCATCGCTGTGGGTTCTATCCTACAACTGACCACTAGATGGTGCCTTCTCCGGGTGAAAAACGAAACGGAAAAAAAAAAACAAACCAGAAACCAGAAAACAACATTCTGTTACTGAGAAGTTATCTAAGAATGACAATTTGAAAGGATGTTTTCATGAAGAAATATCAATAGAACTTTGAGTGAAGAAATGCTATTTCGCTCGAATATTTTAATATCTTGGACCTTCTTTCTAAATCAGGAGTAAGTTACAAACTTTAATGTGACTTTTAGGACGCTGCCATTTTAGAACGTTCCACTGGGTGGCGCAAATGCATATGTAACAAGAAAACACAATGTAAGCCATTTCAAAATTCGACTAATACCATTCAAGGTATCATATTCAAACATTTACTTCACGCCCATGGCCCACTTTTTTCCTTATTATCTTATTCCATATTAAGTCTTTCAAAATCTTTTTAGAAGCAAGCTTAACTTGATGTGTCTTTAATCATTAAGAACAAATACCTACTTAACACTAATTATTTTCAACTTGATGAAGCATCATTAAAATAGGACTATACACTAAAGGATATTTTGCATTGCTGATTATAAATGTGATCTAATTGCTCATGAATCATAATAATTCAAATAACCCCTGTATCTTCTAAAGCTTGTGGAGGTCATTTAAGTTTACTATGTCACTGAAGATAATGACATCAGGAAATAAATTTTAATATTTTAAGAAGAAGAATAAAAATGTATGAGCTCCTTGGAAATTTATATACATCAAATACTCACATCTTCTACCAGAATTAATGATTCTGCATCTGATTTTCCTGGAAACCGGATCCTCATATCCTTGAGAACAAATAAGGTCTGACTTGTTAGATCATCTTCTTGTTCTTTTGGTCTCAGTTTCCGCAAAGACTCACTCTTAAATTTGAAAGAATACAGATATTTGGAGGGGGTCTTATTTCACTGTGTCACTATAATCTAAAAGATTTTTCTAGGTAAAAACGATGCACTTTCAATTGAAAAAATAATGATGAAAAAGGAAGAAAATAATGTTTTTGCATTTGTTCTTAGCATTAAAATCTTAGAATTAAATGGATATGATTTCCCAAGAGTGTCTTTCACGCTTTCACACAGTTGCATTTTATGTAGCTCAAAATACCAAAACAAAAACATGAGTGTTTTAAAAAATTTCATTTTCTACATATATCTCAGGCAATTCCTGATTAGCAAAAAAAAGAAAAGAAAGAAAGAAACTTGTTACCAAGTGAAATTCATTCACTTACATTTTTCAGACTCTTTCCTTTGGAAGCAACATCCACATTAAATAAATTAAATTAAGTCATTGGTCTATGTAGATAAACATGGATGTATCTACTGAGTTGGCCAACAAGTTCATTTGGGTTTTAAACCTGATTGAACTTGTTGGTCAAACCAATATTTGAGCATTTACTAGAAAACTTAGTTGCAAAAAATTTACTGACTTCCTCAATACTGAATCTCTAGGATTTATGCTAAAGGAGGATATATATATATATATATACACATACATATAATACTGTATGCTAATTTAATATACAGAAAAAATTATTAAAAATTTCATACTTCAGTGCTCTAAAGATAATTTACCAATAGTTAGTTTTTTTAACTTATTTATAAATAGTCCTATTAAGGAAAATTTTCCATAAAACAAAATTCCCCAAATTCAGACACACTGTATAGTCAATGCAAAATTACCCTACTCCATGAGCAAATGGAAAATAAATATATTTTCAGTGTTCATCCTCAAGTTCTGTGATATAGTAAAGCCAGCCTTTTAAGAATCCATACTTGGTTATAGGTGAAGAAAGAGGAATAATCCAAATTCCAGGAGACCACGGGTTGAATAGAAAGGATTTGATGTTCAATCTATCCTCCTCCCAGCTAATCTCTCTGCTACCTAAATCCTGACTACAGCACTCATCGCAGGGGAGCAAAACAGAAGACTTACCATCAGAGAGTCAGAGGAGCTGGCATCATTACTTTGAGGCAGATGCCTTGTGTAGGAGGAGGCACGGTTTAAAGAATGTGACCGAGACCCTGAAATCGGCCGGGATGCTGATAGCACTTGTTGAGCAGAAAAGGGGCGGATGTCTGCACAGGATGGTGACTGAGAAGAGATGGACCGAGGACAACTGACTGAACGCCGTATGGAGCCTACGGGTGATGAAGAAAAGGGATGACACAGTAGCAGAGTTAGTAGAAGTCCTCCACCGTATTGTATCTATACAAACTAATGATGAGCAGGGTGACTTCTTGTGGTTTCAGTTGCTAAGTCATGTCTGACTCTACGTGACCCTATAGACCATAGCCCACCAATCTCCTCTGTCCACAGGATTTTCCAGGCTAGAACACTGGGGTGGGTTGCCATTTCCTTCTCCAGGGGATCTTTCCAGCCCAGGGATCGAATCCACATCTCCTGAACTGGCAAGCAGGTTCTTTACTGCTGAGCCAGCAGAGAAGCCCTGGAAGGGTGGCAGTGAGTGTCGCAGCATCAGCATCATCATGAGAATATAAATTTGGAGCTATTTCTTCCATTTAAACAGTGAACATAGTGCAGAAGCCCTGTCATGTGTAAAGAATGGCTCTTGTGAGAATAACACTTAAACAGTACTTTAGTGTTCTTGAAACTTGACAAAAGGACCAGAAGAACAGAATGCCAACGTGTATAGAACACAGTCTACAAACCAGGCATCATGCTAGGTGGTTCTGCTAGGTAGTACACTATTACCTTTGTTCTCACAGAAACCCTCCGAAGTACAAATCTCTATCATGTGGAGACTCAGAGAAAGAACTTGTCACATGACAAGAAGATTGCCAGGTTAGTTCTAAATCCTGACTTAACGCCAGCATGCTCCTTTTTTCTATAATATAGACTGGTCACTTATTAGAATCTGTGCCAATGTTAGAAACAGAATATTTTACAGCAGGATTCACAGGGGAAAATGAATAGGGGAGAATGGCCAGGATAAATTGATGTCATCAAATTTAGGGCCCATGAAAATAAAATAATAATAATAATGTGTGATGGTGTGCTCAGTCGTATCTGACTCCTTGCAACCCTATGGACTGTAACCTGCCAGCCTCCTCTGTCCATGGAATTTTTCTGGCAAGAATACTGAAGCGGGTTGCCATTTCCTACTCCAGGGGATCTTCCCAACCCAGGGATTAAACTTGCATCTCTTGCAGCTCCTGCATTGTAAGGTGGGTTGATTATCACTGCGCCACCTAGGAAGGATGCAATTATTGCAATAATAATAATATAACAGGAGAAAAACAAAGATTATATAGCTGGCTATTATAAGAGTAGTACTAGACAGACAAGTCCTTATTCACAGGACAGACGAATTTTAAAAATTAGATTTAAATTACCATAGTAAAATATTTAAATGAAGAAAAAAATGTCTGGATCAATGATTGTTATCAGAACAACTAGCAAAAATCACAGAATATCTTCTATGCTGGTGCAAATTGAGAACATTTAAAGGGAGAACCAATTATTCTTGACAAATTTTAATGCCTGACACAAAGAAATAGAACGTTATTCAATGCTATCAACATCTATAACTTTCATAGCACATATGTGCTATATACCCTCTGTTGTATATTTTCTCTCTGCTTAGGAAATATATCACTCTTTATTAATTAATTTCATACAATTCACATAAAGGCAGGTTCAATACCCAAATATTTTTCTTCAATAGCTGAAAAAAAATGTAAACCTTTATAAAGGCAATGGACTTGAGCCTTATATTTAGAGATGTAGTTCTAAAGAATATTTTGAATTGATGGTAAGTCTAATAGTCCTATTTAGTTCTGCAGAGTATAAAAAAGTATACTCATTCAAGCTATAAAAGATGTCAAACAAACAAACAAACAAAGCTTCCATTTGTCCCAACTGTTAATCTCCTGAAAGTCAAACTAGTTTTTGAAAGAATGGCACTTCTGAAAAGGGCTGTGTGGGAAACACACCACTGGTCAATCTTCTCCGAAGGAATACTCATAAAGCATGTACTAATATGTACACCTTGGCCCTCTTTCTTCAAGGGTTTATGATAACGGTTTAAATATGTATAATCTGTAGCTACAGAAGGAAAACAAGACTTTCTCTTGAATCACAAGAGATTTTCATTTTTTCTTCTGCATACATTAGAGTTAAGACAGAATAACTAAGTAGTTAGATGTGTCAATGATATTCAGGTAGACTAACAAAAAATGGTTGAAACTTTCATGCATAAATTATCTGAGAAAAAATACTTCATATAGTTTTGCATAGGACTGCTGCTGCTGCTGCTGCTGCTAAGTCGCTTCAGTCATGTCCAACTCTGTGCAACCTCATGGACAGCAGCCCACCAGGCTCCCTCATCCCCGGGATTCTCCAGGCAAGACACTGGAGTGGGTTGCCACTACCGTATATCAAATCAAAATATATCCTTTGGTACTGCAACAAATTTAAATTTCCTATATTAACCCTCTACAACAGAAAGCACTGTAAATAATCTGAATTTTTATCCTCAGTTATCAACATCTCTTTGGAGAGAAAATTCAAAGAAGGCTTGTGGCTATAACATTCCTTAGTGTGAGATTAAATAGAGACTATAAGAAATTGAAACCTTTGTTGCAATTCTTAATGGCTACGAAAACAAAATACAACTAATAAGGAGAAAGGTGTTAATTGAATTAGACAAGTTTTAAAATGTGAATTTATACTTAAAAACACTTTTAGTAAACTCTTTGTCTAATAGGGATATACACATTAGCCAATAGGAAAGGGGCTCCAAAACCAGTTAAATCTGGGCAGAACAACGTCAGCTTCCAAAAGAGAAACAGAGCCATACTTACACAGAGACATACTGAAAATACTTAAAGAGTCTTTAAGATAAAGGAAATAATGGATAAAAGAGCTTACACACTCTGAAACAGGTGCTCAATAAACATACATTAAAAGAGTAAATAAAAAATGAAATATAATACACTACTTCCCCTCAAAACATATAAGCTCTCAAAGACAGGAAGTATTTTTGTGGAATAATTTGAAAGTAAAAGAAAGATCATTAAAAATCTTCATATATTAATTCTGCATTGCTTATGCATTTTTCCCGTAAGTATGGAAGGCTGAGTTTATCAGGAAACTACCGTATTAAGCCATTGCTGGAGCCAGAGCAGCAGAGGCGCAGAAATGTGTTTACTGAGTGACTGAACAGTCCCTTTGTGGAGCTCTGGGACAGTGGAGGACAAGGCAGTCAGAGAGATGAGTGACAGATGCATTGGAGACGACATCAGGAAGGGGCACCCTCCTGAGCTGGGGAGCACCAACACCGAGCTGGACATCTGGGGGTGAAAGAGAACCACAAACACAACACTGGACGTTTGGGATTGAAAAGGGAATGAAGGAGGGAGAAAATGGGGAAAGAGATGAAGGAAGAAAGCAGAAAAAGGCAGCAGGAAAGAAGGAAACAGAGAAGCTGGTTGGTTCTTCTCCTGAATACTTCCTGTACACCAAAGTCCTGACTGAAGTGCTTACACACGATGAAAATGGGCGGGAACAAAACTGCAACTATTTCACAATTGTGTGGCTCACAGATACATTCAAGTCAAACACCTAGCGAGAGACACACATTTTTAGAAATAGGGGAGAATATAAAACAAAATGAATGACAGAATGGGGAATGGAATGAGAGAATATTGGGGCTTAAAAGAGAATGCCATCAGCAGATCAACCAGGAGGCACAGTTTCAAAGACTCAGGCAGAAATTTAGGACTTAACGAAGACTTTGAAATATGGAACAAAAGACTACAGAGATCCCTAAGTCAAAGCCCTTTTGTTTTCCATTTGCAGACCCCAAAAGGGATTGTGGGATCCAGACCTAACTGAGGTCTGTTTGGGGAAGGAAGTGGGGTAGAATCTAGGTCTCCTCGCACAGAAGGGTTCATTTGGCTCAAGGTCTTTTATTGAGTTCAGTGATTTCAGTTCTATATTTTTTCACATAAAAACTAAGCTAGAAGAAGTTAACTTACTGGATGGTTGGATTAGTTTGTAGTGGTTGGGCTGTTTAAGGTTATACGTGACTTGCTTTTCTCTTTTCTTATTTTGGTACTCGTCTCTTTCATTTTCGTCGGAGTCTGAAGAGCTGCTGCTGCTGCCGTAGCTGCTGTCGCTGCTGTAGTACTTCCGTCTTTTCATTATCTCGGTGCTCTCAGGCATGGAGGACAGAGGCTGCAATGCAAGATGTTTACTTTGTTAGAATTCAGAAAGTCTTATGCACATGATTAGTCTAGTGCTTCTAGTTTCCCACTTGGCAAACAGATGAGGGAAGAGTGGAAAGGTGGCAGATTTTATTTTTAGGGGCTTCAAAATCATTGCAGATGGTGACTGCAGATATGAAATTAAAAGACGCTTGCTCCTTGGAAGGAAAGCCATGACAAACCTACACAATGTATTAAAAAGCAGAGACATCACTTTGCTGACAAAGGTCCTTAGCGTCAAAGCTACGGCTTTTCCAATAGTCATGTACAGATGTGAGAGTTGGACTATAAAGAAGACTGAGTGCGGAAGAACTGATGCTTTTGAACTGTGGTGTTGGAGAAGACTCGTGAGAGTCCCTTGAACTGCAAGGAGATCAAACCAGTCCATCTTAAAGGAAATCAACCCTAAAGATACATTGGAAGGACTGACGCTGAAGCTCCAATACTTTGGCCACCTGATGTGAAGAGCCGACTCATTGGAAAAGACCTTGATGCTGGGAAAGACTGAGGTCAGGAAGAGAAAGGGGAGACAGAGGATGAGATGGTTGGATGGCATCACCAACTAAATGGACATGAGTTTGAGCAAACTGCAGGAGACAGTGAAGGACAGGGAAGCCTGGTGTGCTGCAGTCCACTGGGGCTGCAAAGAGTAAGACCCAGAGGCTGACCAACAAAGTGTTCAAAATCACTTAATAATGTGTGTATGTGTATGTGTGCATGTGAGTCTGTGAGAGAGAATGGAGGGGGAAAGAAGGAAGAAAAAGAAAAGCAAAAGAGGCAAAAAATAAAATAAGAAGCCAGCAGTCCAATAAGCCATTATAAGTAAGATAATTCACTATAAACAAAACAAGCCACATCTTAAAACAGTTTATGAGCCTATCCATTCAAATAATGTACAAGAAGAAGCAAGATATTCCTCACATGTCTAACTTCATTATGGACACTTTAAGAAACAAAATTTTCAGTTAGGTTTCCACGTTCCAAATTGGCTCGTGTCTTTTCTTGGAGGATTCCTACCTTTGACACATACGGTCTGGTCATAATGGAACAACATTGCTTTTCATTGCCCATACTACATTTTAAAAGGAGATATGATATAAAAATTTCAGTATTACATAATTCTTTTAGAAAATAAGTGCTAGTAGATGGGTAAGTTTGTAAAGATTCAAAATGCCATGATATCATGTTCCAGTATCTCCATCAGAATCAACTTGTTGCTGAATCTCCCAGGCAATGCGTTTCCAATGATGACAGCTGAAGGAATAAAACATAAGGGAAGTGGAACATCTTCACTTCAGAAAAAAATGTGCACAACCAAGTAGAGTAACACAGTTTCGTAACGTAGTCATTTTAAGAGACAATTACACATGCTATATGCCTCTTATTCCTGCTAGGGAAGGTTCGTGCAGTTGTATACTAGTTTCCTGTTCTCTGGTAAATCAATCAAAAATGTTTTGATGTTAGCATGCACTGTAATGAAATCCTTGGTTACCCTGGAATTTCATGGAAATGGGGTATGTCCTCTCATGGAGCAGTGTAGGATGGAAAGATAAAGAAAGAAAAAGCATTTCACAAAGTACCTAGAATACATAGTAAGCCAAAGCAGTCTTAAAGTCACTGTCTTAGCAAAGGATGAAAAAGAAAGCAGGGAATTAATTTAATACACTAAAGTACCAACTTGTATTTAAGAAATGTTCTTCTTTTGATAGTCTAATATTACTGAGAGCGAACAATGTTCAAAGAGATACACAGAAAAACATTTACCAGTAATACAATCATCAAACATTTTGATAGTCTTGGGGAATATGAATTCTAGAGGAAGGATTTTTCTTCAGAAGTCTAGCATACCCAGAGGAAACAATGGCACAATGAAGCTTGCTAGTAGCACCTTCCTTCAAGTGGGCAAACAGCTTTAAGTTTTCTTAAGGAACTTGACTACATAATGAGTTATTTGAGTATACAAATAATCGCAAACAGAAATGGATAGCTAAATCTTTGTTTCATACATGCATTTGGCACTAGTTAAAAATACATTGTTCAAGCAGTAATTAATAAGAAGTCATAGCAAATAAACTCCAAACAGTGCCTTAACTACAAAATGAAATTTGTAAACTGGTACTGAGTTCTAACACAAGCCATACCATTCATTTTATGTCCAACTGTATTATGAACTTAGTTGCATATTAAAAATATATAAATGGTATAAAGAATAATAAAACAAATACCAAATACATTCTACTTGATGGAAGCACAATGATAATACTTTATGTGATATTATTTATGTACACACAATGGAGCGAATAAAAACATCTTTATGTATTTAATAGCTAATTAATATTTCTTATATTCTTAAATAATTGAAATTTTGTTTCTCCTAGTACCAGTTTCATTTAACCTTGAATACCTTCAATTATTCTACCAGTAAATACACTGGAAATCAATATTTGGTGTGTGATAACATCCCTCTAAAAAGGAAAGGCCATTTTGAAATTTAGTACACTCCAGACCCCTCGGTGTACAGGATGCTAGAAGTTTTTAAAGTACTTTTATTTCAGATTTATTATGCAACTTTCAGTACTTCGAAATATTTCTAGTGTTACTAACTATAGAAATTAATCATTTCATTTCATTTCAAGAAATACACTGTTGTGCTGTGCTGTGTGCCAAGCTGCTTTAGTCGTGTCTGACTCTTTGCAACCCCATGGACTGTAGCCTGCCAGGCTCCTCAGTCCATGGGATTCCCCAGGCAAGAATGCTGGAGTGGGTTGCATTCCCTTTTCCAGGGGATCTTCGCAATCCAGGGATTGAACGTGTGTCTCATGTCTCCTTCATTGGCAGGCGGGTTTTTTACCACTGGTGCCACCATTGTTAGCCCCTACCATTTGCCTGGAATAAGAGGGGCTGAGAAATATACAGTGTGACTTCTGTCCTCTTGGACGTAATATTTTCATTTGGATGATAAGCCTTATTTGATGAAGCTAAACAAAATTATAAGACAGTAGAAGGGTGACTTAGATTGTATTTGCAAATCTTCCACAAATATTGTGCACCCAGGTTGCCTCACATCTGGTTTGCCCAAGTGCCAAATAATTAATATACAAAGTTTAGAAACTTCCCTATATTTTCCAAAATGAAACAATAACATGAAGATATTCACTTTTACTCATACTCTAAAAATATATTTGTTCCAAAAGAATTATCAACAACATTTTCTACAGTTCTTTAATACAGAACGCATAATTCAAAAGAACAATGCCTGACATCCATGTTTCTGGTCTTCAACAGATACGTTTCACCAGGTTCGTCTTGTACCCATTTACTCTCCAAGCATCTTTCACTTGGGTCATATCACATTCCTTGGTGCTTTTCCAGTACTGTATGCAGTGTCAAACCTCCGTGTTCGTTCTACCATAAATGTCTTTCTACCCTTCTTGTATGTTTAGGGAGCTACTCAAGACGCAATTCAAATGGTGCTTCCTTTATGAAGCCATCCATAGTCTACCAATCCCTTTCTTCTCTATGTTGCTGTAGCACTTTGCACTCTCTTAATTGCAGTACTTGCCACAATATACCTTGGTTTTTGGTTCACCTATCTGTCCTTCCACTAGTCAACAAGGTCCCTGTGGACACAGTCAACAAATTTAACGAATGGTTTTGAGAACCTACTAAGTGGCAGATGCTATGTTAGGTGCTAGAGGTGTGAAGTGAATACCTCCTATCATCAAGGAACTCACAAGCTCACACTAAGGCAAATATACAACCTTTTGTCACAACTGTTTTATAAAAGTGTCATTTGTGGTACGGCAATAGAAGGAGAGGACAGAGATCTGGATCTAATAAGAGGCATGGGGGGGAAGATTTCACAACAGCAGCTGTATTAGGAGGGGGACTTTAGTCAATCAAGCAGTGAATCAATAATTTTTTAATAAGCAGACATTCCAGGCATGTGACAAAAATCATGAATGCATGACAGAGCAGGATTTCTGTGCGAATGAAGTGACAGTTTTAGTACTGCTCAAATGTAAAGTGGAAAAAAGTGAAATGAAAATCTTTCCAAGATTTTAGGAATTCAAATTTCCCACTTTACTTGCAAAGCCTTTGACATGTAACAAAAGAACACGTGGATGAAGCACAGAGCAGATGAAGGTAAAGCAAACACTTGCCTATTTTTGCCAGCATGATAGATTTCTATGTATTCTTAGAAACTTTAACTGTTTTACCTTACACAAATTTAATATTGCAGGGCTAGTAAAAGATGGGGTTCCTCATTAGTATCTCTAGAGTCATGATTTGTCTTATCTAAAATGCTACACATCTCTGAAAATTATATGTCTGGAGATATAAAGAAAGCTTAGTGCTGAGTATATAATGATGGTACCAATTCTAGGTCTCATTTGACCCTGACTCATTGGGCTTTCATTTGATTAAGGATAGGATTAGAAAATGAGAAAAACTAACAAAATGAAGCTTCTCCTAAATACAAGATAATGTCATGTAATTCTATAGTCCAAACAGTATCTTGAAAATGGCATCAGTCATTCATAGAGTCAGAAAAGTGAAAAGAAAATCAACTGTCCATAGAAGAGTCTACTTTGATAGGAAGTAAGGGAGAAGGTACCTTTGGCCCTCGAGACTTGGTAGTTTTGCCCATCAGCTTTTCATCATCAATTTCACATTGTTCCAGAAGATCCAAAATGTCTTCCTCCTTAAAAAGAAATTTAATTAAATCATAATCACTAATGGACTCCAGAATTTTTTCCAAGTTCATCAGTCTGGGTGTATAGTAAAGATTCCAAAAACTATTTAACAAAGATTGTTCAGATCAAATGAGAAATAAAGGATCATGGCAAACTCTTGAAAAAACTTTCACTAAAATCTGGTAATGAAAATAATACTAAGCTGAAAATAGTATGTATTCATAATCGTAAACAATATATCCTTATGAAAACATAAATTGTTAGCCTCCAATTAAAATAAATAAGTTTAAATTTTAAAAAAATAAAAAATAAAAATGCAAAGAAAAATAAAGTTTAAAAAAAAAGATCTTAGAATACTTCAATAAATTAGCCTATTGATACTTTAAAATTTCTAAAAATTCACTCTGATTTCTCTAGACCACAATTTCATCAATCATTTCCATATTGATTAGTGTAAAATAAAATTACAACTTCAGACAGAACACTGACGACTGGCCTAATAGGTTCATTTAGAACAATCCAATGTTGGTATTTAGGTAATGGACACAGTTTAATGAAACTCCAATTTTTAACTACTGAACAAGAATATCTTTAGAACTTTATGAAAGGTTTTCATTCTATAGGCCTAATACCTTCTCTTCCACTCTTCGAGAGTCACTTTGAAGTCAAAGGGTAACATTATGAAAACACAGGAGCAACAGGGGTGTAATAGCTATACTAAAAGTGGGACAGTCAACTGCTTTCATTGAGTTATTTATTCAACATATAAAATACCATATCTTCACTTACATATTTATGATTTATATTTGTGTTTCTTTTTTTAAAGGGGGCTTAAAGAAACTAGAAATCTCACTGTGCAATGAAAATTCCTAAAAAAGATCACTCTTCATCCCAACCTAAGATTTAGTTATTAAAATATCAAAAGATTCTTGTTATAAAGCTTTGATTACACAACAATCCTACAATGAATTCTAAAGACAGCAGTACACAATAGTTAAAAAGTAAGGAGTTCCGCTTTTGTTAAGAAAAAGAAGGTCATATAGACAATATTTTCACCATAACAGCTAAAAAAAGATGATAAACTAAGTAATCATACTTTTTAAGACATCAGAAAACTATAGATAAAGTAATATAAAAGGAATTATACCAGAGAAGGAAAAGTGTTCCCTAAGTGAGCAGAGATAAGTGGCCACTTTGCACTTTGGGGTCATTTGTCAAGCCTAGAAACAGTTGAGCAGAGATTAGATCTATAATAAGCATAGAGATTCTGATGGATAAATGGAATCTAGTGGAATTTTCTAATGTCATGTGGGCTAGTGAGACACCTAGAAGAGCCCCACAGACCTGGTTCTCTTCACCTTCTGCCTCTCCAACAGCAATTTTAGTTGAGTATGTAGTGGAATAGGAGGATAGAGGCATGGATAGAAAACCAGAAACACTTCTCCATAGTCTTGAAATTACTAGATACCAGTAGAGAATGAAGCCTGTAATAGACTGAATAGATATCACTCACGAGGTGCTCGAAACCATAGGTAAACTAAAGCAAACCTTTTGCAATGCAGCCTGAGCCTCAGTTCAACATTTTTCTTTTCTTACTTCATTTTTAGTTGAAATATATTTGCCATATAACATTGTGTAAATTTAAGGGAGACAAAATGTTGACTTGATACCTTTATGCATTTAACATGATTGCTGTTTTAGTAATAGTTAGCTCCTTTATCACATCATATAATCATCATTTCTTTTTTGAGACTGAGATAATTAAGTAATGTTTGATAATTATAATACAATACTGTTGTGTATATTCTCTCTACTGAGCATTAGACCTCTAAGGCTTATTTACTTTTAGTTACAGCCTTAAACAGTATTTCTCCTACTCCACCATACTCCAGCCCTAGTAACCACCATTTTATTCTTTGTGTTATGCTTCTGTCTTTTTTGGATTCCACGTCTAAGCGATATCGTACAGGATTTGTCTTTCTCTGTCTGACTTATCTCACTTAGTATAATGTTCGCAAGGTCCATTCACATTGTCACAAATAGCAGGATTTCCTTCTTTCTCGTGGCTGGGTAATATTCCATCTATATACACACCACATCCTCTTTACCCACCCATCCACTGACGGGCAGTTAGGTTGTTTCCATAACTTGGCTAGTGAGAATTAGGCAGCAATGAACATGGGAGTGCATTTATCTCTGATAGCCTGTTTTCATTTCCTTTGGGTAAATACTCAGAAATGGAACTGCTGGATCATATAGGAGATCTAATTTTAATTTTTTGAGGAATCTCTTATTATTTTCTTTAGTGGTTGAACAAGTTTACATTCCCACCAATGGATTATAAGTGTTCCCATTTCTCTACATCCTTTCCAACACTTGCTACCTCTATCTTCTTGATAATAGGCATTCTAACAAGTGTGAGGTGATATCTTACTGTGGTTTTGATTTAAATTTCCCTGAAGATTAGGGATGCTGAACATCTTTCTGTGTACCTGTTGGCCACTGGAATACCTTCTTTGGAAAGCTATTTAGTCCCTCTGTTCATTTTTAATCAAGTTGTTTATTTGTATGTGTGTTATGGAGTTGTATGAGTTCTTTACAAATTTTAGATAGTAACCCTTTTTCTTGTATATGGTTTGCAAAAATTTTCTCCCATTCTATAGGTGGCCTTTTGTTGATTGTTTCTTTTGGTGTGCAGAAACGTTTAAGTTTGACACATTTTCCACTGTTGATTTTTTGCTTTTGCTCAACTTTTCTTCACCTCAGAGAGCAGCCCCTGAAATAAGAAAGCCCCTAGCACCCTGAAATAAGAAAGAAATGTCTTCTTTTGAACAAAATAGTATAAGTTCAATTTTGATGATTTTTAACAATATCTGTAGAATAAATGAAAATTATAGGATATTCAAACTAACTGAAAAATGTGATCCACAATTAAAAGGAAAAATCATCAATAAAAGCAAGTTCATTAATGATACAGATGTTAAAATTAACAAGGATTTTAAAATAACTTATATACATATTAGATAAAATTGATAAAAACAAAATGAATAAAAGATGCAAACTTTTAATAGAAAAACAGAATTCAAAAAGCCAAATGGACATTCTTGAGTTGAAAAATATAAAAAGTGATTGGATAGCCTTACTGGTACACTGAATTCAGCAAAGATACATCAATAGAAATCATCCAAACTGAAGGACAGAGAGAAAGAGAGAGAGAAGGAAAACAGAACATAGTATCAAAGATACAGTTTGTCCCTTAGTATCTGTGGGGGTTGGCTCCATAACCTCCTGCCGATATCAAAATCTGTAGATGCTCAAGTTCCTCATACAAAATAGTGCAGTATTTACACATGATCTACAAAACTTCTCGTATATATTTTAAATCAGCTTTAGATTACTTATAATACGTAATACAAACTAAATGCCACATGCTGCTACTGCTACTGCTAAGTTGCTTCAGTCGTGTCCAACGGGGATTCTCCAGGCAAGAACACTGAAGTGAGTTGCCATTTCCTTCTCCAATTCATAAAAGTGAAAAGTCAAAGTGAAGTCACTCAGTCGTGTCCAACTCTTAGCGACCCCATGGACTGCAGCCTATCCAGCTCCTCCATCCATGGGATTCTCCAGGCAAGAGTACTGGAGTGGGGTGCCAGTGCCTTCTCCAAAATGCCATATAAACAGTTACAAATAAAATGCTACGAAAGTAGTTGCTGGAGCATGCCAAATTCAAGCTTTGCTTTCCAGAACTTCCTGAATTTTTTTCCAAATATTTTAAGCTACAATTGCTTGAATTCACAGATGCAGAATCTGTGAATACAGAAGGCCAATTGTATGTGAGATGCTGTCAAATGATCTAATATGTGTAATGAGAGTCCCATAAAGAGACAGTATAATACAGCAAAATATCTGAAGGAAAATAACACAGCAAAAAATCTGAAGGAAAAACAAAAGACAGGTTTCTGAAACCAATGAGAGAGATGAATCTACAGTTTCAATAGGTCAAGAAAATTATGAGCAGTGTGAATAAGTTAAAAAAAAAAAAACCAAGATCAAAATTCTGACAATAAAGAAAAAGGCTGCCAGGAGAAACAAACAACAACAACGTATTACATTCAGATGTGCTGGGATTTAAAAAAAGAAGTGCCAACATAGAATTCTATACTCAAAGTACAATTTTAAGTAAAGCCATAAATAAAAGGCAATTGCAGATAAAAACCAAAACCGAGAAAAACAAACAAACAAACAAAAAAAACAAGCAGAAGACTCATCATCACCACACTCATGCTACAAGGAACATGAAATAATAGACTTCTTCAAACTGAAGGAAGACAAACCTTGTCAAAAGCAGGAATATGCACAACAGAATGAAGAACACAAAAGGTGAATATGTAAGTAAACATGAGAAGTTATACAGGAAACATTAAAATCACTGAATGCTTAGGTAATAGTAACAATAATACATTTTGAGGCTTGCAACTTATGTGAAAGTAAAGTATATGATAACAGCACAAACTTTGGAAGGAGACACTAAATGAAACTAAACTGATATGGGCCTTATATAGTCTATGAAGTGGTAAAATATCAATTCAGGGTAGATTATTATGATTAAAGGATGCATACTGTAATTTCTTTTGAGAAAAAAATCATATTATGATACCTATAGCTGTTTCATGTTGAGGTTTGATAGAAAACAGCAAAATTCTATAAAGCAATTATCCTTCAATAAAAAATATATCAT
>SJYC01060010.1:0-35312 GCA_006408675.1 Madoqua kirkii
AACTATGTTTGCCTCCCTATAAAAACTGGCATGAATCAGCACTAACGACTCAGTCCAAAACAAAATTTAACCAGAGACCAAAGGATCTCCATTCAATCAGCATTTTCACCAGTGTTTTCCTGCTCAGCTATATCCATACACTGACCCAAGGAGTTTTGTTTATACTTTCTGGAGTTCTTTCCACGACTCATTATCCTGTGATTCCATCCAAGGGTTTTCTCTTTCTAATCAGCTGGCCTCACACATACAAGCTCTTGTAATATGGAAACTCTGGAAGTGCTATGGACATGCTGTGCTTGCCTCATTTCCTTATCTTACTACAAGGAGTTACCTTTGAATGAAATATCCGTCCCCATCCTTGTCATCATTTTATTTAGTGCTCCCCATACTCTAGTTCTAGACATGGCCTTGGAAATACAAAGATGAATAGAGACATTGCCCTCAAGCTGCAATGGTCTAAAGGGGGAGAGGGGAATACCACATGAAAAAATACACAGGTTACAGTGGATGCTACTTAAAAAGTGATAGTAGTAGCGGTGATGGCAAAAGCGAGGAAGTAAACCACTTTGCTACAGCAAAGGCTTCAAACAGAAGGTCAGGTTTGCGCTAGGTATTCAAGAATGAGGTAATCAAAATGTGGCATATACATGCAATGGGCCTTCGGGAAATTTTGACTACATGCTACAATATGGATGAATCTTGGATACATTGTGCTTTCCTTGATGGCTCTGATGGTAAAGAGTCGGCCTGCAATGCAGGAGACCTGGGTTTGATTGGGTCAGGAAGATCTCCTGGAGAAAGAAATGGCAACCCACTCCAGTATTCCTGACTGGAAAATTCCATGGAAAGAGGAGCCTGGTGGGCTACAGTCCATGGGGTTGCAAAGAGTCGGACACGACTGAGAGACTAACACTTGGATACATTATGCTAACCTAAATACCTAAATAAGGCAGTTACAAAACAGCAAATACTGTATGATTCTACTTGTATGAAGTACCTAATCAAGTTCATAGAGACAGATAGCAGAATAGGTGTTTACCAGGGGCTGGTGAGAGGGGAAAATATGGAGCTAATAGGTACAGAATCTGAGTTCCACACAATGTAAAAGTTCTGGAGAAGGATGGAAGCAATTATTGCATTACAATATGAATGTACTTATTGCCACTGAACTGCACACTTAAAACTGGTTACAGTAGTAAGTTTCAAGTTTATTTTACCACAGTTTTTTAAAAATGAGTCAACATTCACCAGAGGGACAAAATTAAAAGAAAATTTAAGTGAGAATACACACAAAATTATGGACATGCAAAATAGCATTGTATAAGAGTTCTTTTAAGAAATTAATTCCAAGGCAGGGAAAAGAGAAGAAAAGAAGGTGATCAGGTTGGCAAGAGATGCAAGGGCTAGATTATAAAGAGTCTGTGTCTAAAGATCAAAAATGACTTGTAGGCGATGTTTAAATGTTCTGATAATGTGGCAACAATCTGAGCAGAATAGTAGAATTTACAAGTATCTCTTTAAATGTTGGCATCCCTCAGGCTCTGCCCTTGCCCCTCTCTCCTTCTCAATATACGCACTCTATGTTCTCATCCACTGGATTCAACAGCAATCTATACATGTATGTCAGTCACATGGAGGTCTCTTATCTCTTGGGACCTTGCATATCAAATCTCCTGCTTGACAATTCCACCTGAGTGTCTCAAAGCACTTCAAAATCAGCATGTTTAAAACTGAATTATCCCTTAATTTCTACTTCCCCCATCACTTCTAAGTCTGTTTCTTGCCTAAAACCTTTATCTAAATAAAAGACATACTTATCCAAGCCAGAAACCTAGGAGTCATTGGAGACTTTGAACTCCCAGCACCTACTCCCATTGCAATAGGCACTCAATAAACACTCTTTAAATGACTTGGAGAGCAACAGAATGGAAACCACAAGACGGGGTGAAAGTCAGTGCTGAAGCAAGGGAATCAATAACACAGACCAGGAGAGAAATGAAAAGTCCTTAAACTTGAAGAGGAGACTAAGAATTTAAGTCATACATTTGACAGGACTACTTAAACAATATGTATGCCAAAAAATGTATATGCAAATTGCTTAAATAATCTAAAATACCTGATACACTTGTATAAGTGAAATAAGAATTTCCCATTCTATATCACTTTCCTTCCTATTCATTTCCTTTAGAATAACTGAAATATTAGAATTTAGGCAAATCATTCTCTGATCACACAAAAGAAGGAGTCATATGAAAATTTCTGAACAAGCTATATCTCAGTCTCTTTTTAATAATGCCTTCCATATAAATCTACTTCTCAATCAGGCATTTACTAAATGCTTGAAAATATTTCAGGTAATAAATTGCTTGGAGGCATCCCACAGCTCTTACAGAGTTCTTGAAATAACAATTAGAATCAATTGAGATCACAAAATCCCTGAGTTTAAGTGACCTCAAAAGGTCCTAGAAGTTATTGAACACTTATACTAGCAGACTGCTCACTATTTCATTAAACAATTCAGTTAAACCTCTAACAAGTTTCTCTCATAATAAGATAACAGCTTCCCACATAGTAACATTTCAAATATTTGATTTTCATGATCATGTAAATGGCAGCCAGTCTAATAATATTCCATTGATCCAGCAATCCCAGTTTGGGGTATATATCCATAGAAGTGGAAATCAGGATTTAGAGTGATACACTCCCATGTTCATTGCAGCATCATTTACAACAGCCAAGGCCAGAAAGCAACCTATGTTCATCAATGGATGAATGGATTAAAAAATGTGGTACAATGGAATATTATTCAGCCTTTAAAAAGAAAGAAATCTTCTCTATTCTTTTCAATGGGAAAAGTTAAGCTCACTTACTGCTTCTCTTTTCCGTTTACCCTGGCAGCCTGAAATACTAGGAAGACCTCTGGACAGCAGGAAATGCATTTTTGAGTTTTCTTTACTTTCTGAGTGACCTTTATGCTTTAGTTTCTTCTTATGAAGTAAGGAAACAATCTAGAAGGTTTCCTAAGGTATGCTCCAATTACACCTCATATTCTATATTAAATAATTATACCAATAATGAAATTAAAACATATTTATTATAGGTTCAAATCATACAAGGGGAAGGGGAAGTAGAATTCAGGAGGAGAGGAAAAGATATTTAAAAAGAAGAAAATTAAATGGGTTTAAAGAATAGAATCAAAAAGCTCAAAATATAAAATACTAAAATTATAAGCCAATTCTATTTACAAATGACTGTTCTACACCAAACATAGTGAAAAAATTCCAAAACACAGAGGAAACAATTTACCTGATATTTAGTAGCTTCAGTGCATTTAGCAGCACTCCTTTTTTCACATCATAGTCTATTTTCTGATCAGTGCAAAGCTCGGAGCGCGATTGATCTGAAATTAACAAAGAAAACAATGAGTAACCAAATGTTGGCAGATCAATCTATGTTCAGTAAAAACTTTTTAACCTAATGTGGGATCCCCAACCAGTAGAAGGACTCTACAATAAATCTCAAAGCTCTGCAGAGTCGATGGTCCAGTCACCACTGCTGCACCTGCATCCCCCATCACCTTAATTTAAGTCAAGGACTTGCAAGGAATTGACCTTCATCACTGCTCCTTCCCGCTGCTGCCTCAGCTCAGGATTTTCCAGTCAGCATTATCTGCTCTCTCTCCAGTCCACTCTCTCCAAATTATCACCCCATGCATTCCAGGTATTAAATTCAGAAAGTTAAAGTGATTCATCCTGACAAAAAGTTTGGATGACCAGTAATAACAGGAATAATAACACAGAACAAAAAATAACATGCATGTTACCAATATAGTAATAATTATATTCATATATGTATTTTGCGTGTTGAAATTATCAGTGCCCTCTTTTCACTGTTTTCAGATCTTCTGGATAGATCATCCATTGCTGTCTAAAAATAAATTTTCTCTCTTTCTACCTGGGTCAGACAATAATTCATCAGTTTTCATTTTACTTCATTTCACTGAAATTACTTGGAGGATACCACTAGAAGTATCTGAAGACTAACCTGTGTAAGTTTTTCTAACTGTTTAAGGATTCATGGAAATCAGTGAGCCATTTGTGGCTGTTTTACTTTACTACAGCATTTCCAAAGTTTCATTAAGAAAAAACAACAAGCAATTATATATAGTTTATACACACACACACACACACACACACACACACTCAGAAATGTAGTTTATAATATGCTACAACTTCAAGAGCTAGAGTTTTTTTCTTCCCTGTTGTTGGGTTTTGTTGTTATAGTTGATGTTATGAAAATGTATTTGGGATAGCAGATATTTAGGGAAATTACTTATTCTATTAACTCAATTGATGAGAACACTATTGAGTTCAAAACTACAGCTTAGCTTCTTGACCACCAACTAATTCCACAGGCTGTGTCAAAAAACATGCATGCTGCTACTCATAGAAGAGGGTCATCTTATACAAGTCCAGCACCACAAGAGACAAGGTAACTGACAGCATGCATTTTACAACTGGCGGCTTAAAGAAATACCACGTTATAGTTAAACCATCCAGGAATACAAGTGCTTCTAATCAGAAACGTGGCACAAGATTGCTGCAGAAAAATTAGAAACAAAAGCCCAACAGACAACAGAGAGATCACCTGCAATCCCACACCTAACATACTGTTAACCATTCAATAAATGGTGTTCCAGATATTTGCTACACATATTCATCATATTCATTTTACCTTCCAAATGTATCTCTATACTAAATATTTTATTTTATAATCAAGGTTTTCTCTGAACGGCGTGTCATATAAATTTTGTATGCCATCATTTTGATGGCTACATGATATTCCTTGTGTAGAGATACGGCAAACTAATTTCTTCAATAGAGATATACCTTACTGTATTATGTTCTTGCTGATTTCTGATTTAAAAGGTGATGAACCTATTTCTATCTTTGTGATGTAGTCTCAAGGGGAAGAGTATAACTTGGTAACTGCAAGAACATGCATTTATTCCAGGGGATTTTGAGAGAGGGAGTTTATTCTGCTACTTCAAAGTTTCACGCATTTCCTCTTACAAGTGCAGAGAAAGGATAGAGTAATATATTTTCTATTTTAAAAGTTTTAGGCATTCCATCTCTATAATTTATAAAACAAAGACAGTTCTGCTGCTAGACATAACAGGGCTATTAAAATAAAATACACATTAGGAATTGATGATTAAGTGGTTCACTGAAACGTTATCTATCTGTATAGAAAATCTTAGTGTTTCATTTCAAACTTGCAGCCTGGAATTCTGCCAGGCATATCCCTCCACCAGTATGGTAGGGAGGTCTTGATACAGTACAATCACAATTCTCTCTCTTATCTATTTCAGATTCTTCACTCTACTATCATTTGAAAGAATTTGGTCTATGAAGAAATATGCCTACACACTAAAAAAACTAATATATGGAAAGGTAGAAAAACTTAATTAACATTTTGGATTTTAAGTTTTATGAGAAATTTAAAGGAAAAAAAGAAAAGAAAAGAAAAACCACAAATGGCTGACAGAAGAAATGCCAAAAATTACAGCTCCATCCAGCCAAACTTCTACTATGTGATGACTTCTTTGTTCTCATTTCCTAACATGGATGTAAAAGAGACAAAGCTCACAAGTGTTAGGGTCATAAAGCACAGCAGCTTGTAAATGCACACAAAAGGAAAATCAATAGAAAGCAAATTAATATATTTATTAACAGCCCAAATCATAGTTTTATTATCAAGATAAGCACAATCATTTCATGCATAGATGAAAGTTTCCATAATAGTTTCTGGGCTCCTAAATTAGTGCTGTTGCCTCTGGCCTATAACTTACCCCAACCTCAACCCCAACTCTCCTAATCCCTGGCCCCTCACCACTTTCTACAGCCTTACGTACTCTGACCAGATGCTCACTCTTTTGCAAAGACTTTTTTTGAACTCACAAATATACACATGTACACAGAGAGATTAATCATTGTTTGTGCTGCCTCCTGTTTCCTACTTATAATCATTACTGTGAAACGCATAACTGAGTCCCCTACAAAAACAGGACAAGAATTCTCTTATTTTTCTTTTGTCTCCACCATCTGGTGCAATGATCCGCAAATTAAGGATACTTAACACACTAGAAGTATATTTATACTCCACTTCATTTCCATGTTTTTCCCTAAAAATGTTTTCTATGATTGAAAATCTCTGTAATTTCCACTATGAGTCATTGCCTGGGATTACTGAAGTTAACTAAAAGTTATCAAATGCTCAGAGGCATCCTCTGCCTTATTCCACTTGATGGCGCCAAAAGGTTTTTAACAATGTATGTGCACATTACTATGATTTCAGATTCTTTCAACTGTCTTGATATAATACATGTTCAGTACTCACAGCTGCCTATTATTTTGGTGTTTTTTTTAAAGGGCTATGAATGATTTGAAAATGATGAAACAATGAATATAAAATTAAAATAAGTTATTGTGGGTTTTTTAAGTGGTTTATTGATCAGGAAGTTATGGAGAAAATAAAGTATGAAGAAATATGAATGCAAACAATGTATTTTTGAGCTTTTAAAAAATACATAATTCAACCATTCAGTCAATTCTGATCTAACCACGCAGTTGTCAGCTTCAGTTAGGAAAATGCTTTTAAAATTAGGTAAATAAAATACCTATAAAATCATTATTTATTACCCTTTCAGTTCTATTTCACACACATGCCTTCACTTCTTTCCCACCCCATCAAAGCTAAGAGATAAGTATAGGGCAAAAAAATACAAGTAAGAACAGGAATTGATACTTTCAAATTGCAATGCTGGAGAAGATCTTGAGAATCCCTTGGACTGCAAGAAGATCAAACCAGTCAATCCTAAAGGAAATCAACACTGAATATTCATTGGAAGGGCTGATGTGGAAGTTGAAACTCCAACACTTTGGCCACCTGATGCAAAGAGCCGACTCACTGGAAAAGACCCTGATGCTGGGAAGAAAGGTTGAAGGCAAAAGGAGAAGAGGGTAGCAGAGGATGAAATGGTTAGACAGCATCACCAACTCAATGGACATGAATCTGAGCAAACTCCAAGAGGTGGTGAGGGACAGGCAAGCCTGGTGTGATGCAGTGCATGGGTCACAAAGAGTCGATACAACTGAGCAGCTGAACAACAAAGAACAGGAAAGGAAAGGAAGATAAGAAAATGGTATAAATAAAGAAGAAAATGTCAGGACTAAGTAAGAGGAAGGGCCACTGTTCAGAGTCAAGTGCTTTCACATTCGAGGAATGGAGGAAGTAAAGGGATACATAAAGTTCTTCACACTTATCTTATTTCTAGGATCCAAGCCAGGAGCATAATTTGAATACCTGACAGAACTGCATTTGATTAACAATATAATACACATTATTTGTTCACAGTAGATTCAACAAACACACACATGAAAGCAGGAGCTCTCAAACTGGAAGTGTGCTTTCCTAAAAATAGATTCTGAACGTCTTGATTTCACCTATCACTCATTCAATTTGCTTTCCAAAACCTTGGTATTACAGATGTAACTTCTAATTTCTAAATCATTAACAAAAAAAGAGGTAATCAACTTAAAATTAAAGGTAGTTGATGGTGATATCTTCTTTAATAATATATTCCTTAAAATGTAAGTAATCTAGTAAATGCTAAGTGTTTAGATAGGTGTTGTTTTCCTAAATACAGTATTTTGTGGCCATGTGATCTGTGGAGCTTGATGATCAGAACCAGGTGTACTGGTTGGGGTGTTGTAGGACCAATGACTTCTTAGTACAAGTACTTCTTTCTTAGTACAAGTACAAGTACTTCTTCCTTCTATATACAATAAAGACATAACAGAAAAGAAAGGTAAAAAAAACCTTAAACAGAGATCATTTTTATTTTTCCTTTATATTATTCTGTATTTTCTAAATGTTAAGTGACCTTTTAGAATGGAGAAAAATAATGATGACTCTAACCACAGGGACTGGCAGAAAACCAATCCAAAGGCACAGATGGCAGGCTAGACATGAGGGGAGCCCTAGGCACATAATACGGTCTTGAAGAATTCATGTTGCCCAGTGTGTTAGGTATTAACTAAGATTAATGAGCTAACAGGAGCCTCTCTCCTCTAGGAGAGTTTAAAGGGGAGGGGCACTGAAGCCAGGGAGCTACAGTCCAGCAGCCCAAACATCCACACAGAAGAAACACAGCATCCTGAAGTCATGAGGTAGTAGATCTGTGAGGCTGAGAAAACAGCAGAGAAAGTAGACCTCAAATCAGCAACAGCAGATCCATGCATATATGCAAAATGCCTAGCCTAGAAATTCACCCCATGCTGATTTGGGAAAAGTGAGATCAAACACACTGAGCCACTCTAGCAAATGTATTCCTTGAATTCTCATTCTCTTCCTCCAGCATACTCCACTCAGCCTCTTTATGCTCAGTGAATGAAATAACAGTACTCACTTCTCTTTCTTCTTAAAGAAACACCTTACCTCCAGAAGCCATGGCTTGAGCTTTTTATCTAATAAAATGTCAAATCCCAGGACTTCAAAGCAGACACTTTCACTTCCTGGAGGTTGACCAGGTCTGCACATTCGATATGCATGTAGGACATGAGGTTCTGCTACAATCAGAGTCTTCACCACCAATTCCTATAAGGGTTGTGATTTTAAAAGAAAAAAAAATGAAAAGTTTTATTTCTTTGTGTCTCATTTATATAAATGGAAATAAGGCCTGGATTTTTGAAGTAGCATCCTGGCCAGGTTCACGAAACTCTATTGTATCTTATCCCTACTGTTGCTCAGACTGTATTTCACCCAGCTCACGCCCTGCCCACTGTGGTCCAGGCATGCTCGCCTTCTCTAGGCTCCTTGCACTAGCTGATCCTCTCCCTGGAGCACTGTTCTCCCAATAATTCAATGTCTGCTTCCCTGATATTCAGAGAGTCTTTCCCTGACACCCAAACATTATTCTTACTATGTCACTACATAGCATAGGCCTTGATCTTTTTTCTTTCTTTCTTTCTTTTTTTTTTTAGAGCAGAGTCTTTGTATCATTTACAACCCCATTCCCAGTCCTTACAATAGTACCTGGCATTTAGTAAATGCTGAAAATCATTTGTGAACCAACAAAATAAAAGTCTATAAATGTGGCTTGAATTAGTTAAATAGGTAAGCTAGGATCATAAGTGCACCTTCTCAGAAACTCATACAAAAGGGGAGGGGAAAGGAGGGGAAAAAATTCCAAGGAGAATAACTATTTCACATACAACATTATAGAAACTCCATTTAGAGAAAGGCTGAAAGGCCAAGAGGACAAAATTTGGGAGAGGTGACTTTCTCCATGCAGTGATGATTTTGTAGTTCAAAAGATTTATCTGAGATCAGAGTAATGCCAATCAACGAACTATCAACATTTCCTGTGAGGACACATAACAGGATGAGGGTGAGTTACTAATGCTAATAAAAGAAAAAGTTGGTTTACTGAAGTCTGAGAACAAGCTATGGCTTGCATAAAAGCTGTCTCCCTGGTTTTTGCTTAGAATATATTCTTTTTAAGCCCCTCTCTACAGGTAGACAGCATATTAGAAAGGAGAGACATTACTTTGCCAACAAAGGTCCTTCTAGTCAAAGCTATGGGTTTTCCAGTAGTCATGGATGGATGTGAGAGTTGGACTATAAAGAAAGCTGAGTGCTGAAGAACTGATGCTTTTGAACTGTGGTGTTGATGAAGACTCTTCAGAGTCCCACAGACAGCAAGGAGATCCAACCAGTCCATCCTAAAGGAGATCAGTCCTGGGTGTTCATTGGAAGGACTGATGTTGAAGCTGAAATTCCAATACTTTGGCCACTTGGTGCAAAGAACTGACTCATTTGAAAAGACCCTGATGCTGGAAAGACTGAAGGTGGGAGGAGAAGGGGACGACAGAGGATGAGATGGTTGGATGTCATCACCAACTCAATGGACAATGAGCTTCAATAAATTCCGGGAGTCGGTGATGGACAGGGAGGCCCGCAGTGCTGCAGTCCATGGAGTCGCAAAGAGTCGGACATGACTGAGCGACTGAACTGAACTGAACTATTCAGTATAGGCAATATTGTGTGGCATTTAAGAATCTGGCTCCAAAGTCAGACTTTCTGGGTTATTCTAGGCTTTTCTACTTGCTGGATGTGCAAACCCAGTCATGTTGCTTAAACTCTGTGAGTCTCACTTTTCCCAAATGTAAACTGGCAATGACAGTAATAATACCTGCTTTTAAAAGACTGATAGAAGGACAAAATGAGACTCCATGTGAAATGCTTAGTGCCTCAGTTCAGTTCAGTCACTCAGTCATGCCCTACTCATTGTGACCTCATGAACCGCAGCACACCAGGCCTTCCTGTCCATCACCAATGCCAGGAGTCAACCCAAACCCATGTCCATCGAGTCAGTGATGCCATCCAACCATCTCATCCTCTGTTGTCCCCTTCTCCATAGTGCCTAGAACAGAGTAAATCTCCAAGACACGTAAGCAGCTTAATTACTATTGCTATGTTTATCCTTCATTCTTCTAGAACTCCACCTCACATGTCTGGTTAGCCACAAATATTCCACTGCCTGGGGAAGTAGCACTTATTATATGACAGCAAAAATGGAAGACAAAGTTAATTTCACTGTTACCCAGAATCCCAGCACAGACTCTATTTGGGTCTATCAGAGATGCCCTATAAGGCTGTTCTCAGAAATTTTATTCAAAATAACAAATTCATGGAATTAATAATACCACAAATATGGAGATAAAAGGGGAAAGACTACTTTACATAAATCTTGAGATATTATTGAAACTACTTGACTAGGGAAAAAAGTTAAAACTTTGGCTAACAATTGTCTATGTGAAATAAGATGGTTGGAGTGAGGAGGTGGGGATGAATATTTGGACTCTGAATTGCAAATGTGTGTTTTTTCTACATAAAAGCAACATATTTTCAAGAATGTAAAGACAAGATTGCATGTATATGTGTAGTCAGGAAATGACAATCAAATACAAATTCCACTAATGATTCTAAGAATTTCCAGTACTGATGATTTTTTTTATTTTTACCTAAAGTATATAAAAAGCATTCAGTAAGGATGATTTTATGAATGGTTTTAGTCCTTTTTAATCATCATGGCCTGATTTTCTCTTGATTTCTTATTCATTCTTCACCAGCACTAGAGCACACATAAAGAGCATTGATGGATGTTAGTTTTCATATACAGACAGCTACTTCTTAGACAAATTACTGTCAATACAGTGGTCATTGAAAACAGTTCTGAGTTAAATTCAAGAAATTTGTAAACTATTAAGATAAAAATTTACTGCACAGTTGCCCTCTCCACCTTCTCTTATCATTCACATTTTTATATATTCCATTGATTGAGCTTAAGAAAATATCTGTGAGTATATGCAATTCTTAATAAAGAAGGGAAATTTTAAAATAATTACATAATACAGTCAGTTTGACAGGATAATTGTAGGAAAGTACTTGGAAGCTATCAGTCTTGTATTAATTGGTTATTTATAAGATAATTAATATATAAAGAATATAGGCAAAATTTATCCATTTATAGAAAAGATCATGAAATGGGTCAGAGCACAGTTACTATGTTCAGGTCATATCTGAAAATTATATTCTAGGCTCTAACTGAAAAGTTAATTTCCATACTCATTAGGTGTACTCCTAATTCAATTATGTGGGCAAAGTGCCACTTAAAACTAATGTCTATAAAGCTAATGGGACTCATTTTTCTGATTGACTCTCTGTATATTCCTCACCAAGACAACCCAACAGGTTCCAACCTTTCATAAAGACTTCCCTGAAGAATCAAAGTGAAGAATTTAGTAAAGAAAAAAAGAATACCAGAGCATGTCTAAAACTTGGTCTCTGAGCTAGCTATCAAACAACCCATTCATTAAATCATCCAGGTATCACAAAGTAGGATCTACCATCAATGAGTTATTTTCTAAAATTGCAAATTTCAGCAATTTGATGCTTCTGACCCACAGGATAGTAAACTATCATTATGAGAATATTTTTGGAATTAAAAAAAAAACTGGCTTATAAAATACACAGACAAACAGCATTGTTGGAATCAAATTTCTTGTTTGGATGTATTTAGTCTCTCAGGAAGATATAATAGTTAACAAATTGGTAAGAATTTGACCAAATCCAAGTGACAAACTTCAAAATTTGAAGGAACCACTAAATTTCTAAAAAATCTGAATCTGTTGCCAACGTCTATAAATCAGGAGACTTATGGTTCCTACTGACAAATTAGGAGAAGGAGGCACACTGGGCCCAGAATGCCACAAGGCACCAATAAGCTGGTGCTGAGTAGTGTCTATCTCCCTTAGACCTCAGATGCTCTTCAAATTACCATGTTCTAAGCATCCTTATTTTCTTCTATCCAGATTAATTCACTCCTTTTTACTTGTCTGACACCTAAGGACCTTGGGTTTACATTCTGTGACACAGAAAAGATTAAGAAAGAAACAACCAATAAAACATCCAGAAAAGGAAGAACGATAATGATGCTGATTTTTTTCTCTGATTTTCTCAAGAGAATTGAGTTCAAGGAGATCCAACCAGTCCATTCTGAAGGAGATCAACCCTGGGATCTCTTTGGAAGGAATGATGCTGAAGCTGAAACTCCAGTACTTTGGCCACCTCATGCGAAGTGCTGACTCATTGGAAAAGACTTTGATGCCGGGAGGGATTGGGGGCAGGAGAAGAAAGGGATGACAGAGGATGAGATGGCTGGATGGCATCACGGACTCGATGGACCTGAGTCTGAGTGAACTCTGGGAGTTGGTGATGACAGGGAGGCCTGGAGTGCTGCAATTCATGGGGTTGCAAAGAGTCGGACATGACTGAGCGACTGAACTGAACTGAACAGTGAATTTCCATGTCCATTTTTCCATGATATCTTTATATAAATATATGTCATTTGTCCCAGAAGGAAAGCAACATCGAATTGTATAGCCCTCATCATGTTAAGTATTTTCAGTAGACATACTCCTCTAACTATAACTTTACTATTTCTGCTAAGGTTAATAAAAGGGTCTGTTTCATCAAGGTTGTCTTCTCATATGTGTTTCCTCTTCTCTCTTAACCATTACCATTTGGAATTGCATCCCCTGCCATGGCTTTAGTTATGAATTTCACCCCATACATACACTGTAATTGCCTGCTTTTCTACCTGAGAGAGAATTTCAAGTTCAATGTATCTAAAGTAAAATCCATCATAGTCTAGTGGACTTTTAAAAACTTGATTCAGGTGTTAATTCCTCCAGGAAGTCCTCTTCCTATCTCCATCTACACTGTACTCCATCTATACCCTCTGTACTTTACAGGTTACTATATGTGATCATAATCTATGTCACTACAAATCCAATGTATGCCTATATTTTTGTACTGATATGCTACATTTCATTAACAATTTATGTGCAGGTTTTTCCTACCAATCTGTTGAGGCTTGGAGTTGTATCTTGTGTATCTTCAAATTAACAGCCAGAGACAGGCTTATAGAACAGCTTCAGCAAATGTTTACTGAATAAATGAACAAATAAATATAGAGAGAGAACTCTTTTCTCTCATCTGCAAAACTAAGCTCTACATCTTCTTCTCAAAATAAATTTCTATCTATTCTATTTCAAATAATGCCACACCCATTTGGCTCATAATTAGTCCTTAGAACTACAGAGGAATCTCTGAATACTTCTTTCCCACCTCCCCATTCTGAACATTTAGTTCATCTCTAAGATCCACCTCATTGTCAGCTCTTTCAATTCAGACCATCCTTTTCACTGAAGCTACTCTCAAGTGCCCTCCTCTTACTCTTGATCTTCACTCTAACCCATCTAGCACTCATTCTCAGATTTATCTTTTAAAGTCATGGCCTTTGGCATTATTACTCTCTTCCCTGAAAAACTGAATAAATCTGTAATGTCTACCAAGTTAAGCCTTATTTTTCAGACCTAAAACTTAGTCTTCACATATATTATCTAAGTCCTCATGAATCTCCCACAAATACAATATGTGCCAATCTGGACCTCTTTTAACTATTCTCATACCTCCATGCCTTGACTTATGCTTTGAAAAGTGAAAGTGAAAACTGCTCAGTCGTGCCAACTCTTTGGGACCCCATGGACTGTAGGCTGCTAGGCTCCTCTGTCTGTGGAATTCTCCAGGCCATAATGAGTGGGTAGCCATTCCCTTCTCCAGGGCATCATCCCAACCCAGGGATCAAACCCAGGGTCTTCCTCATTGCAGGCGGAATCTTTATCATCTGAGCCACCAGGCAAAACCAAGAATACTGAAGTAAGTAGTTCTCCAGCAAATCTTCCCAGCCCAGGATTTCCTGCATTGCAGGCAGATTCTTTAGCTGAGCTACCAGGGAAGCCCAATTTATGCTCTGGCCTCCACTTAAAATTTCCTTCCAATCACGAGCAGTAAAAGTACTACTTATCTACTTATGACAGACTTCACTTTCTTCATTAAAATACACTGTACCTAGCCAATCTAATGTAATCGGTTCTTTATATTAAATGGTTGTTGATTCTTAAGTAATATAAGGAGAGACAATTGAAATTATGAAATGGTGCAATCTTACTGAAATATCACTCCAAAACTTAGCCACATCATGCTGATTTGCTTGTAGGAATTCCGTAAACCATTTGATGGAACGTTTGCTGCCTTTGTTTTCAGTTTCATCCCTTTCAAAATGTTCATTATGCTTGTTCACAGAGTAGTTTGTCAGATGCATGTATAACTGGGTCTGTAACAAGTAAGAATCAAAGTTGTTATCACCTATGAAATTCTAGAACCACGAGGTTTCACAGAAAAGAAAGTATCAAAGGAGAAAAGACAATTTTAAAGGTTAAAAATACAGATTGATAATATCATGATTATATAATTTTCAAATAAAATGCAATGCACGTTTGTCTAAAAAGGATTATGAATATAGTCATCTACAAAGTTACTCTGTATGTTTTAAAAATATATCTACCATAGAAGCAGGAAAATAATAATGATATGTAGACTAATTAAATGAAAATGCAAAACTATATATTGCTAAGCAAGAAAAGTGCTCTAACTCTGAAGTTTGCTTCTCTTAGTTGGTTTCCTTTTGTGTTTTTCAATTTTTTCATCCTAATTTGTTTTGGGAAAAAAAATTTTCTGAGGCAGCATTCTAGGTCTTTCCAAACAAAACTTTTAAAGTTCAAGTAAGTAGCAGAAACTGAGAAGCTGTATACCAACCACAACCTCTGCTCTCCCATCCTGACTGGGAGATCACTGTAACTTGTTAACACGACAGAGTGCACTTAGAGTCAGCAGACAGAAACACCACACAATGCGGTACACATGTCTAAATACTGCTAAGTCGTTTCAGTCGTGTCTGACTCTGCAACCCCACAGAAGGCAGCCCACCAAGCTCCCTCATCCCTGGGATTCTCCAGGCAAGAACACTGGAGTGGGCTGCCATTTCCTTCTCCAGTGCATGAAAGGGAAAAGAGAAGGGAAAGTTGCTCAGTCGTGTCTGACTCTTTTGTGACCCCATGGACTGCAGCCCACCTGGCTCCTCCACCCATTGGATTTCCCAGCCAAGAGTACTGGAGTGGGGTACCATTGCCTTTTCCAACATGTCTAGATGACTAACAGTAAATTTACAGTGCTCCATATTGGAGCTCTCAGGTCATATTCTCTTTATAGTCTTAAGTTTGTTGACACTGTTATCCTCAAATAAACTTGAAAAAGAACTCAAAATTTAAAACTTCTCATAATTTAATGGCTCCATGTCAATCTGTCATAAACACTCACTCATGATCCTTCTCCCAGAAACCACTTTAGATAACTATGTTGCATCACAATCAATATATACTTCAAGCATATGAATATTATTTTGATTTGTTAATAACCAATGATATTTAGATCATATTTATTTTTACTACAGTTACTTAAGTCTATAGTACTGAAATCTTTGAAACAAATATATAGAACTGATCATATGAGCTACAAGTTATTTACTAATCCATATGCCCACAAGTAATTAAGAATCCTTTTTTCATTCATTGAACAAAATTTTAGGAACATCCACTACTGGGAGGAATGTGTGCTGGGCACTATGGACACAAAGATGAACAAGACAGACAGTCTTCCTTTTGTTACAATTAGAAAAAGCTTTAAAAGAAAGTGCATAAATCTCAAGCTTGTCTAATTTTAAGTGCATGATTTAAAGAAAAAAGAAATTAATCAAACTGTAACATTCCCTAGTTCCCAAACTAGAATTAATTTTTTGTTTGGAAAATAATTTTTAAGGAGCTCTCCATTTGGCAGAATACTAACAGCAATAATAAAAATTCTCGCTGTCCTAGTGAAAGAGAAATGAAACTGCATTTTTCTTAAAACATTATCTTTGTAAATAGGCTTGGAAATTCCACAATTTCACACCTACTTTGACAAAAAATCTGCATCTAAATAGTTAATTGTCAGTTGGACATTTGTCACAAGAAGTGATGGCAGCTATGGATCAATAGCAACTTACATTCTCTACCCTATTTTTCAACGTATAGGCTCAAAATAACTAATTAGAATTATAAAGTTTTACAAGGAGTGGTGGACTGATACATTGGTAGCAAAAAAAAAAAGAATGTTCATTATATTTCAATTTCTGAAATTCTCTTATGTGATCTGCTTATATGTAGTTTATCAATATTTAATCCTTATTTAAGACAAAAAGCATAAAATAAACACTATTTTAAAAATTAGAAATGAGAGGGGAAAAAATACGCAGTAATCTGCTGTCCCAAAACAACCAAATGGGAGCATTTTGGTTTCCTTTTTCCTCCTTTTTTTCTTAAACTTCTCTTTTACCTAAAGTGAAAGTGAAGTCACTCCGTTGGGTCCGACTCTTTGCGACCCAGTGGACTGTAGCCCACCAGGCTCCTCTGTCCATGGGATTCTCTAGGCAAGAATACTGGAGTGAGTATTCTTGCCATTTCCTTCTCCAGGGGATCTTCCCAACCCAGGGATCGAACCTGGGTCTCCTGCATTGCAGGCAGACGCTTTATCCTCTGAGCCACCAAGGAAGCCCCTTTTACATAAAGTGACCTCATTTTAGATAAAGTTTTGTATTTCACTCTTTAAATTTTTCATACTTTCATGTAGGAATTCAATCATGAAATTTTAGAGATATCTGAGGAACACAGAGGTTTTTACAAGGGAATATACTTTTTCATATATATGAGAACCGAAGCCAGGAGACCATGTGACTCAACAGCACTGGCAAAGCAAAACCTAGAGGCCACATCTCCTGACTCTCAGTCTTCAGTACAACTTCCTAACCCAGGGTACTTAAGCAAAGTATATACACACAACTTACGAAACAGGAATAAATCACTTTATCACCCAAATGAGCTTCTAAGTCTTACTTTTTCCTATCTGTTCCCTTCCTCTTTCCTCTCAAAACCTGACTGCCGGGAGCCAGAGTGAGGAATCCCGCCCGTGACAAGGTCATGCGGAAGGAAGCCTGACAAAAACGCAAGGACGTGATCAGGCCTCAGGGGTTCCCCCTGGAATTTCCTGAGCATCCACCCCCCACCCCCCAAAATAAGAATCTGCTGGCCTCTGTACTCTGCTTTTCCACTCTTCTGATATCCTCTGGAAAAAGTCAAATCAGGGCTTTAGTCTTCTGCATTTGAAAGGGATGTTTCAGTTAAACCCCCTCCAATAGCTCTCGAAAGAGTTAAAAATCATATTGCTGACGGGTTTTCACTGTTGACTCAAGGACTGCTGCCAGATCTCCATATTCTTTATCTTTTAGGCATCTGGGAGGATGTTACTCAATGTAATCAGGATGTAGAAAAAGATATATAATAGTTTTGATGTTAGCAACACTAGACTTTTGAATTAATGGCTTCTCTTTTGTTGTAAATCACTGTACTCCCTTTACTTGTTATAGTTGCTGTATCTTTGCTATGCAAGAATGTAACTTTACTTAGTGCTTTTCTGAGAGTGGCACCAGACTTTGGGAAGATCAACACAAATAAGTATTCTGGTTGACAAACCCTTATCAGAAAAAAAAGGCTGTAAAATGTTAATTGGCCCTTTTGGCCAGAAGATGATGTAAATTACCTAAGACTTGTGTATACAATTAGGTATGCAGAAAGAAAAGCCTGGTTTTGATAAGAGTCTGGGCTGCTAACGCTGCATAATTGTGTATTACCCATTGATCTCTATGTACAATCAAAAAGGTATAAAAGGCCTTCTGAGCAACAGAGGCCAGAGCTAGTCACTGGACTAGTTTCCCCCGTGTCTCTCTCTCTCTCCCTTTCCTTTCCTCTCCTCTTCACTCTAATTTCAGGCTGAATTCCCATCTGGACCGGGGCGGCTCGCCATGTCTACTTATTTGTCCTGGCTTCTAAGATCTGTAAGAGAGAGAGAGCCCAAGGTGGGGCACTTTCTGATATTCAAACAGACGCCGGTAGCCCTACATAGATGGTGCATATCTCTTGTCCTGAGATTTTATTGGTCTTCCCTGCAAGCCAAGTTATTCAGCCTTCTTTCTCCCCTTAATTTTCCTACTACACTATTTCTTCCTAATCTAATCTTATATTTATATGTTAATAAATAAACAAATCTTTCCTTGCCAACACCCTCCACGCTTTGAATTCCCTGGACCCACCGGGGCTGGACCCCAGCACCTGACTATCTGCCTTCCATTTATATAATCCAGTCTTACCCACACCAACTATTTTAATTATAATTTATGACCTGATAAGCCCCAAATTATGCCTGTAGCTCAGCTCTCTCATTTGAACATCAGACCTAAATTGTATATCTAAATGCCAATAACATAGATTCATTTTGAAGTTACACGGGCATCTCAAACCAGACACATTAGTTTCTGCAAAGCCTTTAAAAGCTGCTGTACTCCCTATCACAGTGAATGTCACCCATCCACCCAACTGTCTGTGCCAAAACTCTTGAGTATCCTTAATTTCTCTCTTCATTCCCTCATTCAACAAATCAACCTGTAAGCATATCAATGCTATCTATGTTGCCATAGGCATATCTGAAACCTATGTTCTTACTTCAGATTATGTCATCTTTCTTCTCACACATGTTTACACTAGAATACAGTTTCTTATCCTCCTTACTCTAGTCTCTCCCGTCCATTCATAGCACCATCTCACATTTTCCACGCTGTAGACCAGGTGACCTTTTTAGGACAAAAATCTCATTCCTTCTTTCCCCTGTTTAATATCTTTCAATACTTCCTATATTATAAGGGTAAATTCTATAATCCTAGCCATGGTCTACCAAGATCTGGCCTCTAGAACTCTCCATCCTGATATGGTATATGAACATCCACCCTTTCTTAGTCTGTGCATGCATGTTAAGTTGCTTCAGTTGTGTCTGACTCTATGCGACCATAGGAATCATAGCCTACCAGGCTCCTCTGTCCATGGGATTCTCCAGGCAAGAATACTGGAGGGGGTTGCCATGCCCTCCTCCAGGGGATCTTCCTGACTCAGGGATGGAACCCCCATCTCTTAAGTCTTCTTCACTGACAGCCAGGTTCTTTACCACTAGTACCACCTGGGAAGCCCTCCTTAGTCTGGGCTTCAGCCATGCTGAACACATCTGCTCTCTGCAGACACAACATGCTCCCTTTTCTTCTCTGGGCCACTCTTCTCCTGGAGTTATAACCCATCCCACTCCAACTCTGACCTAGCTAGCCCCTCACTATCCAAACTATTCCCTATTTACTTTATAAACTCCCTCTTTAACCTTCTTCTCCAATTGAGTTAGATGGCCCTGCTATATACTGCCATAGTACCCTCAGTTTCTTAAACCATTACACTCATCACTGGGCATTATAATTGCTTATCTTATTTTCTGCCTCTCCACAAGATTGTTGCTATGTAAGCTCAAGTTTTTTTTTCCAAAACCAGCACAATGTCTAGAATGCAGTAGAGTCCAAACATTACTTGGAGACTGGATATATCTACACCTTATGACCTTTAAAGAGATGATGCTTTCTTTCACCTTCCTTTACTGTAAAAATTTTGGCAGTTCCCTTATTCTTCATTGGCCAGGTCTGAAACATTTTTAGATAATTGATCATAGTAACCTTTATGATCAGTCATTATTTAATTTTGGAAAATGACCACTCGGTATAGTTAATTATGTGCATGATATTGGAGAAGAGCAATAACCAGACTTTTGACAAAAATGGGAAACAATACTTAATAAATGTACCCCAAAACTGCCAATGTATTTCTCTACTTCATAATTAGTTAACATAAATTAAAAACCCTCTCTTTTCTTCCAATAAACATTAATAACTCTACTTTTCTTTCTCTGTTTCATGTACTTTCTCCCACATTCTAAAACATATCTTTCATGCAAAACCTGCTCAAATACCACCTTTGCCATGAGAAATTGAACAAAATCTATCTCTACACTCAGTTCCATTATACTTTATCTGCACTTCTCAATGGCATATTATTTTAATTTATATTTCCATAGCAGTCACTTCTATCCAGGACCACTATATACACCTACATACTTCAAAATCCAGCCTTATAATCACAGCACCCAGAGGGGGTGCTTTTTTCTAATCAGCCTTCCTGGAACAGCAGATACATATTTTTTTCTAATTTTCACAAAGCTGTATATAAATTAGAGGCAGTCTTGTTTATGTATATAATTCTTCTAGACAATAAAATTCTGACAGGAAGAATTTTGCTCATTTAATGGTTATACACAATGGGTATTTTAAAAAGTAGATCCTGAACAAATGAATAAAATCATAGTGTCTAGTACCACTTACCAAGTTGGACTCATTAGGTGGAATGTACTTCTCTGTTCCCATTCGCACAAGTCCATCATGGTAGAGAAATATTTTTAGTGGATCACACGATGTTACCAGGATATAAATTCTTAAGTCAAACTTGTAACCTTCCATTAGGAAAGGCTTTTCAATATATTCTTGAACAATCAAATGATCCTGAGATGGAAGCTTGTCACCATTTCTTATCAAAGAAATCCTAAATTTAAAGAAAAGATTAAAAGAATAATTTTGGAGTCAAGATGTTTACAAAGTTGCAGACAATACTCAAGAGGAAAGTGATTCCATCACATACACACACAAAAATAGCATAAAGATACTGTCAGAAGCAATTTTTTAGAATCCTGGATACAAACCGAAAGCTTGTAATAACCAGGGAACTTGTAGTAAAACATAAAACAAAAACAAAACAGTTGAATCTCTCTAAAAGAACTTCTTAGCATTTTCATTTACTCTGGTACCACTCCATCTCCCAGCTCAGCAGTGGCCTTGAGCAGCAGCCCTTGTTCCGACTATAGGCACTGGTTCTAGAGGGAGCAGAACAGACCTATTCTTGTGTGTGTGTTTTTTTTTCTGGTCCATGTGTTTAAATCAGTTTGGGGGGTTCCCTGGAGGATCTCAAAGGATTTGCTTTATCTTGTCTAATTGAGAACTCTCTCAGTGCTGAGGCAGCTATTTGGGGGATGGGGATGGGAGACAAAATGCTGATAAACATTTAGAGACAGATGTATTAGTCCCTGCTGCCTAAGGCAACAAATATTTGGGGAAAATAACAGACTAACTGCAAAGATTGGGATAAAAGACTACGGAATGAGAGTGTTTGGGGAAGAAGGGCTTTGAAAAGCTCTGAACTATTTCTAAGATTCTAGAAGCCCATATACATGCCCAGGGTTAAATGCATGCTCAGGAAAAGACTTGAGAAGGCCCTAAGCTCTTACTTCTAGCTAACCATCCAGCTCTGTACAAGCAGGAAGTGAAGGCTAAGGCAGAGGTGCAAATGCCTAGCTAAGCACTGAAGGCATGCTACAACATGCACACACACACACACACACACACACACACACAAAGTAGATCCTGAACAAATGAATAAAATCATAGTGTCTAGTACCACTTACCAAGTTGGACTCATTAGGTGGAATGTACTTCTCTGTTCCCATTCGCACAAGTCCATCATGGTAGAGAAATATTTTTAGTGGATCACACGATGTTACCAGGATATAAATTCTTAAGTCAAACTTGTAACCTTCCATTAGGAAAGGCTTTTCAATATATTCTTGAACAATCAAATGATCCTGAGATGGAAGCTTGTCACCATTTCTTATCAAAGAAATCCTAAATTTAAAGAAAAGATTAAAAGAATAATTTTGGAGTCAAGATGTTTACAAAGTTGCAGACAATACTCAAGAGGAAAGTGATTCCATCACATACACACACAAAAATAGCATAAAGATACTGTCAGAAGCAATTTTTTAGAATCCTGGATACAAACCGAAAGCTTGTAATAACCAGGGAACTTGTAGTAAAACATAAAACAAAAACAAAACAGTTGAATCTCTCTAAAAGAACTTCTTAGCATTTTCATTTACTCTGGTACCACTCCATCTCCCAGCTCAGCAGTGGCCTTGAGCAGCAGCCCTTGTTCCGACTATAGGCACTGGTTCTAGAGGGAGCAGAACAGACCTATTCTTGTGTGTGTGTTTTTTTTTCTGGTCCATGTGTTTAAATCAGTTTGGGGGGTTCCCTGGAGGATCTCAAAGGATTTGCTTTATCTTGTCTAATTGAGAACTCTCTCAGTGCTGAGGCAGCTATTTGGGGGATGGGGATGGGAGACAAAATGCTGATAAACATTTAGAGACAGATGTATTAGTCCCTGCTGCCTAAGGCAACAAATATTTGGGGAAAATAACAGACTAACTGCAAAGATTGGGATAAAAGACTACGGAATGAGAGTGTTTGGGGAAGAAGGGCTTTGAAAAGCTCTGAACTATTTCTAAGATTCTAGAAGCCCATATACATGCCCAGGGTTAAATGCATGCTCAGGAAAAGACTTGAGAAGGCCCTAAGCTCTTACTTCTAGCTAACCATCCAGCTCTGTACAAGCAGGAAGTGAAGGCTAAGGCAGAGGTGCAAATGCCTAGCTAAGCACTGAAGGCATGCTACAACATGCACACACACACACACACACACACACACACACCCTATCTGCAAGGATTGGAGGAATTTTTTTTGTTCCAAGTGTTTATAGAAATCTCTGTTCAAATACTAACAAATTGGACAATTACAGCTGACCCCTGGCCTAATAGAACAGGAACTTCAGAAGCCACACACGATAAAGAATACAGACTTCACAAAATTGTTTCAGAAAGGTCACTAAACAAATAAACAACATCTACAACAAACAGTATCAAAGAACTCTGTAGAGGAGAATCTAATTATCAAAGTTCCTACATTACAATATTCGTAATGTCCAGTTTTCAACAAAATATCATCAGTTGTGCAAAAAAAAAAGTTATGGCCCATACAAAGAAAAATTCTCAATTAATAGAAACTATACCTGAAGAAATATAGATATTTTGTTTACTAGACAATAAATTATTTAAAATCAACTATTTCAAATTTGCTCAAAGAGCTAAAGGAAATCATATACAAAGAATGGAAGGAAATCATAGGAATAATATCTAACCAAATGCAGAATATCAGTAGAGATAGAAAGTATATTTTAAAGGTGGTGGGGAAGGTGAGTGGGAGCCAAACAGAAATTCTGAGGTTCAAAAGTACAGCAACTGAACAAAAATTCATTGGAAGGGTTAAACATAGGATTTGAGAAGGCAGAAAAGAATCAGCAAACTTGAAAATAAATCAATTGAGATTAGTCTGAGAAATAAGAAAGGAAAAATAAAAGAAAAATGAACTGACTTGAGAGTCCTACAAGACAATATCAACATGCTCATAATGGGAGTCTCAAAAGGGGAAAAAATACTCTGAAGAATTAATGGCTGCAAATCTCCCAATCTGAGGAAAAATATTATCCTACACATCCAAGAGGCATAATAAGCAACAATTAGGAATCCATTTTATTATTTTTTTCATATTAGAACTCAACCGCAAGCAAATGGTCACATTTATTCTTTCTCCCAATTCTTTAAAAGTTTTATGTATTCCAGATGAAAAACACCTACCCGTGACCCATTGCACCATTAGCCGGTTTTACTATAAAAGTCTTCTGCTTTCTTTTTTTCTTTAATTCTTTCATATAGTTTTGAAATTGTGTATATTCAGCAGGGAAGATCCATGTTCGAGGAACAAAGGCATAATCCAGAGGCCGGGACTTGATCATTCTGTAAATTAGAGATAATATGAAAGTACTTTCTATTCCACCTTGTCTAAACTCCCTTTCTCTGTGCTACTGACATTTACTACAATGATTTAAACTCCCTCCATTTCTTCATTTATTGATCCATTCACTGACTCATTTTTTAAAATGCCTATTAATCACCTACTACTTGTTAAGCACTATTCTAGATACTAGGGATATATTAGTGAAAAAAACAGACAAGAATTTCTGCCCTATGTACTAATTTACATATTAATAGATCAAATGTTTGATTATATGCTATATATTGGGCACTGAGGATTAACATGGTCTTGGTTCTAAGGTATTTACATACAAGCCATTAATTAAATACAATGTGATAGTTGCAAAAAAAGGTATATAAAAGGTAAAATGTGGAAGGAATCATTAACTCTGGCTCTGGGATGAGGGTGGTCAGTATGGTTCATAGCCAGGTGTCATTCATCCTGCCTCTTAAAAGATGATTTGGAGTTCACTGGGTCATACACAGGCAGGAATTTTCAAATTGCCTTTTACCCCGGTACTTTTTGAGTGTTACTACTTCTGTGAGAAAACCAGTGAGGCCTGAGTCAGCAGAGGTTTCGCTGATATGAACTACTATCTACTTACACATGTGTTTTTATTGCTATAATGTTTGTCCTGACATTTTTGATTTGGTATAAATCAGGCTGTCTATACGATACATAACTTAGGGATATTGATATAATACTAGATATACAATGTTTACTTTTGATTAATCCAAATGCTATTTATTTCATACACACTGATTCTCAATGACAATTTTTAAATCAATAGAAATATTTTAAATTATTGTCTATTAAAGAAAAACCTGATTGTTTCAAAAAGTCTTCTTTATAAATGTATGCAAGTCTTTTATAGATGAGCAAATATTGTTCCCAAATGAGATTAGTCAAAATTAAAATGGGACCCTAGTATACAATATGCACAGAAGTAGGGCCATTTTGTAAGACTAGAGTGTGGAATAAATAAGCCACTGGACTCCATCACTAGAAGGTCATATAGTTATACTTCAAGTGCTCTTTCAAGAGAACCCTGTAAAAAATTTGTTTATACTATGAGAAGAAAAATAATCACCAACTCCATCTATCAAATCCAAAATAAGCCAACCAGCTAAACAACCTCACTAACATTGATTGGTCTGAAACACACAAACACACACAAATCTAATGGCAGCACAATAACAGTCCTAATGTACCACTGTTGCTTCCAACACCCTTACATGTATTTATATTTTTACACATAAATTTGTAACAATAATATAAAATTAGATTAAGTTAAATCTTTAATAGAACAATATATTTAAAAGTACTCATGAAATGTTTATGAATAAAACCATTTCTTCATATATACATTTGAAAAAAAATCCAAGCATACATATATTCAAGAAAAATACTTTAATCAATTTAGGTGATCTAGCACAAATCATTTAATGTAAAGCTATGTAGTTTCAAAAGAGACAAGCAGTCTCACTTCGGAATTTGGGATACTGGAATAATTTCTGCTCAGAGTTCTGTCATAGATTTACTAAATGATATTGAACATGTTTTTTTAACTCTATTTTTAATATTACTTGGTCATCACTTTTTACCTAAGAGATGATCTTTTTATCCTCAAAGAGACTTGCAAGGATTCTACAGAGTGAAAAATTGCCTAATGCAACAGCTTACTAATGAGTCTACATTTAACCCTCTTGCCTCTCCTGGGCCATACAGACTTCTGTTGTCTACAAAGCAGCCAGAAGGATCTTGGAAAAATGCTAATTTGGTCATATTATCAACTTCATCTCCCCCTCCTCTTCTGTGGCATTTAGGATAAAGATCATCATCCTGAAAACTCACTCTTGAACCAATCTCCCCCACTGCTCTCCATCAGCTTCTCTGTGCTTCAGCTACACTGGCCTTATTTCAGAATCTTGACTACCCATGTTTTTTCCCAGACCTAGGCCCATATTATTCTTCTTGCCCAGAAGGCTATTACATACCATCTGCACCAATAAACTCCTACTCATCATTCATATTTCAGCTTCCATATCACTTTCTCAGGGAAACTCTCCAAAGCTTCCCTAAGTTAGCAGCCCTTCACTATGCACTAATTTAGGACTACATACCTTTACTTCATAGCACTTTTCACAACTGCAATGCAAAGGTGTAAAGGCCATAACTCTGCTTTTGATCACCTCATGTGCTCAGAGCCCAGCACAATGCCTGGCATTTAATAGACACTTAAAAAATATGTGTTAAATGGAAATACATGACTTAAAAGAAACACACATCCAAATTAGAAGTTAATTCCCATTCCACTAAAGTCTATCCTTCTTGTAATTCCTATGTTAACAAATCACACCGTCCACATAACATCCTAATCTAGAAACCTAAGAATCTTGGAGACTTCTTTCCCCCTTTCCTTCTCTTCCCCTTTCTCACATCAGAGCAGTTTTCAAGTCCCAGCAATTCCATGTTCTTCATATCTTTCAGATTTATCTTCTCTTCCCCATTCATCCTATCTCTCTTTTGGATCAACAGATGTTCATTATTCCTGAACTAGATAATGACAAGCATCTCTGCCAGGGCTTTCACTCTCTGGTTCCAGCATCATTGAATCCATTATCCTATGGTGCCACCAAAACTATCTAAAACAGATTATTTCTCTGCTTAAGCCCATTAAGTAGCTCCTCTTTCTCTCAGGATAGGCAGAAATGTTTGTTGAGTAAAGAGGTTAAAGAATCAATGATTAAACAAAATATAATAATACAGTGTACACAGCTTAGTCTTTATAGTTATTTCTAGCATCATCTGAGGTTGAGCCTCCCAATATCCTATTTAACTAGAAAAATTGCTTGAGGTTCTCCCAAACGTATCATGTGATTTAAGTCTCCACATACCTTCTCCCACTGTTGTCTTTGCCTGCAATATTCTTATCTTCTTCTCAAAGGGTGAACTCTTTTATTCCTTTCAATATCCATCTCATAATTTAGTTTCTCCAGAAACCCTTCCCTGTTGTCTCATAAAGAATCTCTCCCACCAACTTCATCACACAGTCTCTATCTCAAATGTGACAGGACCAAACTATTTATGTATCAGTGTTCCTCTCTTACTAAAATGTGAGTTCTAGGCAGAAACTAGGCTTTAATTAACTTGTTTACTTCAAACCTAGCAGTCTCACGGGTATACAACAGACATGCAAAAAATATTGTTGTGTGAATGGATTATAAGCTTTCACATGGATGAATACTAATATTTCTTGAATTGCATGCATCTTCCTAACCTTTATCTATGAAAGAATCCCCTTTTAATATTTTTTCTCAATTTATCAACTTTCTAAAATAAAAAATTTAACAAACAGAAATATAAACTGCACAAAAGTGCTGCAATGTATTCATTATAAGACTTTACCTGTTAACAGTTTTTCCCATGAAAGCATTTATTACTCTAAATAATGGTCTCCAAAATAAATATCTGCCCATGTAGCCCTGAGTAGGTACATCTGAGCGTGTTTTATGCGTGTGCACACAGGCACCTACTACAGTTCTTGGCACATATCAGATGCTCAGTAACCAATATTCTGAACACACTCACACGAGGGATAAAATGTGACAAATTAGTTTGTGCAAGGCTTAACAGAAAATAAGTAAGCATATATTGAACGTTAAGTACAGAAAACTTCTTACATTTAAACAAAAAATTTATTTTGCTAGAGGATAGCAAGTTGCAGTGAAAAGAATCCTGAAATGTTAAGACCAAGCTCCTACTCCAGCTCTGCTTTTAACTTTGACTTTACACAAGGTATTCATGTCTCTGACCCTCAATTACCTTCTCTGCCAAGTCAAAGAACAGAACCAGTAAAATTTTAAGACCCTCCCAGCTCTGAAATTCTATCTCTTCCACTGAAATTCCATTTCAAATCAATGTTGATTTGTTAAAGATAGCACTATGTAATTTTTAACAGGTCTTCTTTATTACAAAAAAAAAGATTACTTGGTCATATTTCTTGCTAGGAAATCCTTCCTACAGATCTCCCCCATTCCTGGAAAATGGTTGATCCTCTGCAAAATAAAAAGACAAACATTAATATTCTCATTGACCTAATGAATATATTCACTTATACTATGATACAGTTATAGGCATCCTTTGAGTTTAGTGTTTTTTAGTAAGAGACTAAAGACTAAAAAAACTGGTGAAAATGAACTTGCTGTCTACAGTCTATTTTGTACAAGTCACTACAAAAACAGGTAAAGAACTATACAAAATCTCAATTGCCTAAAACTCCATGTATTTGGCTTTTATTTTTTAATATATTTGTATTACATTCTAATAATAAAATAATGAAGCGAAGCTACACACAGCTGACATTAAAAGGGGTAGCTGTATTCAGATCCCTTTATGTTCATCTGTATGCATAATGCAAAGCATAAGCCTAGGAAGAGATTTCCTCTATCAATTCTTCCTCAAAGATGGAAAGAGGTTAAAGTTAAATCTGAAAGGATGCAGTCTTCAGGCAACAGGCTACTCAGGTAAATTGTGTTGTGTGTATAGTTGCTAAGCCATGTCTGATTCTTTTCGGGACCCCATGGACTGTAGCCCATCAAGGCTCTTCTGTCCATGGGATTTCTCAGGCAAGAATATTGGAGTGGGTTGACATTTCCTTCTCCAGAACATCTTCACAACCCAGGGATCAAACCTGTGTATCTTGCATTGGCAGGAGGATTCTTTACTGCTGAGCTACCAGGGAAGCCCATTCAAGCAAGAATATTGGAGTGGGTTGCGATTTCAGATTTCTCAGGCAAGAATATTGGAGTGGGTTGACATTTCCTTCTCCAGAACATCTTCACAACCCAGGGATCAAACCTGTGTATCTTGCATTGGCAGGAGGATTCTTTACTGCTGAGTTACCGGGGAAGCCCATTCAAGCAAGAATATTGGAGTGGGTTGCGATTTCCTCTTCCAGGGAACCTTGCCAACATAGGGATTCAACCCACATCTCCTGTGTCTCCTGCACTGCAGGCAGATTCTTTATCCACTGAGCCATGGGGGCCATCACGGAGAAATAAATTAATATGTCACCATATTAAGAACCCTACTAAAGAAAACTATAATGGAATTCGTTGAATTTTCCTACTGACCAGTAATTGGTCATGATTAGTTTCCTACCTGGTAATTTTGCAGCTCCGCAATCTTCTCTTGCTGAACAGCAGAATCACACCATATAAGATTGCTTGTTTCATCCTCATCTGGCGTTTTCATAAATCCCATTTCATCTATTACTAAACGAACTGCAAGTAAACAGTTAAGTTAAACCAAAATTAAAATGCTTCTGAAACATAGTCATTACGAAAACCTTATATATGTATATTATGTATATATATAAATTTTAGCTCACAGTATTTTATCTGTAAAATTTCCTTTAATTATAGCATAACCTTAATTTAGGTACAACGAATTATCTAAAGCTAGATTATACTCGACAGCAACAGAGAATTGCTTTTAGTTGGCACCCAAAATCCTTAGTTTCAATTTTCTGAGATATAACAGGTACACAGTGCTGTTAAAGAGCTTAGTGATTATTCATAGCTCAGTGAAAACACACACACAGCCGACACAACACCTCGACTCAGGAAAATGTACTTTTATGGCTTTTTCATGACCTTGGTCTAGGTACAAAAAGAAAGGATAAAAATGGTCCCTGATCATCAGACCCATCCTATACTTTCCACCTCCCTAAATCAAATTATTTTTACCAGTAAAAACCAAGTCAGTTACACTGACACAGGATACAAAATAATAAAACAAAATTATAGTAGAATTCTAGAAACTCTGGCCTTCCCATTAGCTCCCGACCCTCTAGTCCTAAGCGCAAAAAAATATGTTCAGAGAAAATTTTGCTTTATAGATTCCACAATATTGGATATAACTATTAACATATTGATATGTTTCTTCCAGTGAATTTCAAGTTTAGAATAAAGATCAGAAAATACTTAGGATAAATTTTGGGTTCCAACAGAATTTGGAGTCTTAATATAATGGTATAACTAGATAGGAGTGTTTCAATGTCTACTTTCCTTTATTGACCATAGATAGGAAGATATGGAGAAGGAAATGGCAACCCACATCAGTGTTCTTGCCTGGAGAACCCCAGGAACAGGGGAGCCTGCTGGACTGTCGCCTATGGGGTTGCACAGAATCAGACACAACTGAAGCAACTTAACAGTAACAGCAGCAGGAAGATATAGTAAAAAGGGGTTAATTGTCTAAGTGTACTTGGCTCAAGTAGAAAACTAATGACCAGACACCAGTTGGTCTCAAGTCCAAGGGACTCTTGATTTCTTCTTGATCAAGGAGACAGAACAGGCTTTTTATGCAGTAATACCTGGAACACAGGCATAATAATAGAAGAGGACAGTGACTGGAGACAAATGAGGTTAGGGAGAGGACTGTTGGGGTGAAGCTACTTTTTTCCATGAGCGCAGCTCAATAAACTTGGGGTTGTTCTGAAGGCTCAGGTGACAACATACAGTACAAATTTGGGGAAAGGGCTGTTCTTCTCTCTGACCCAGACTACCAAGCCGCATTGGCGTCCTGAGGCCCAGGAGCTTGAGTGTGATCTAGAGCTCGTGGAGATGGGGAGGACTGTAGTGACACAGCCTGGGAGAGTTCTGTTAACTGGCTCACAAGCAGAAAGCAATGTCAAGGTCAGAACCACAGCTCAGAAGTAGACGTGGTCCCAAGTACATGCAAGTCATTGTCCTAGTCCTCTCAGAAATCACTAGGAAGACCTTGATGAGAGAAACGACACTGGTGGTAGTTATGGACAGAGGGAGTATACTGAGCTACTAAAATGTGAGTATTTGTGTATGCATGAGCTGGTGAGGATGGAAACATTCAGGACACATAACAATGATGGAAACAATCCATTCTTTCTCTAAATTCACAAAGTCAAATTTGTAAGGTCAGTCTTGTATAAATCTCTCCTACTATGAAATTCAAAGCTTGAAGAGCTAAAATAGCTGAACTTCAAAATACATAATGTTGGGCATTAAACTGTCACTTTTTTTCAGCTAAGCTATCTACTCATATTTTTGTCTGAATAAAATTTTAGAAATCAACTGGCATACTTTTAAGTATATCATCCTCCCTTGCATAGAAAAGAAATTCCTTTAACACATCAGTTTCAAATACAAGGTTGTTAGCAGCCAAAGTCTAAATGCATGCTTTTAAATGCTGGCCTTTTAGGAAAGTAGAACAAAGTCAAAGTTGCTCAGTTATGTCTCCTCTTTGCAACCCCATCGACTATACAGTCCATGGAATTCTCCAGGCCAGAATACTGGAGTTGGTAGCCTTTCCCTTTCCAAGGGAATCTTCTCAACCCAGGGATTGAACTCAGATCTCCCACATTGCAGGCGGATTCTTTACCAGCTGAGTCTTTTAGGAGTTCTTTTTTAAAAGGAAGTGAAATAATTGCCTCAATATATAATTTCTACCAAACCAAATTCCCTTATTGGTAAAAGAGAGATAACTACACCAACCATTTTTCTCACATTTCCCTTTGCATAACTAAGTACTCCCTTCTACAAACTGTCTTGTCCCCATTTAATAAAAATTGCCAAATATTCATTCCTCACAAATTTGGCCTACTTTTTTTTTTTTTCCCTTTGCCTTGACCCATAGAGCTTTCAGAGCTGCTCAGGAGTTTTAAAAATAGGAATCCATGTAACAACTCTGAATTTTAGATACAGAGGATACTTTAATGTTACTCAATTTAAATTTTGATTCACATTTTATTTAGGCAATATGATATAGTAAAAAGAACACTAAATTTGGAAGCAAATTAATTCAGGTTCAAGTTCTACCTTTGCCATCTGTACAACCTTGGGGAAGTTGCTCTTACTGAGCTTTCATTTATTAAATTGTGCCTAAGGAGTGTTTTAAAAAGTAACAAAGTTTCATCATATATTAATTATAGGGTTACTGTGACAGTGTAGTTCACCATTCCACAATGTGTCTCCATGAGAAATTATGGGAAAAATTTTTCTCAAGACTTAGCAATAGGAAAACTGCATTTCCCTTGAATAACCAGTATGGTTTTATCTTCTGGGCACTGTGTATTCTATAGATGATTATTTGCAATTATTAGCTTTGCTTGCTAGGCAACTCAGAGTCAAATCCATACACACTTCTAACTATAGAGGGTTTCATGGAATGCAGATTACATTTTGATCAACCACAAGCTTCATCCAATTTTATTAGTTTTATTTTTCCATATTTATTTTCTCATGGCTATTAGCCACTTCAAATTCACTGTTAGAGCAAAAAAGTCAGAGAAAGAGGCAAGAAGAGTAACACAGCCTTTGTCACAGGGTTATTTGGAAGATTAAATGAGGTAATTCAGGCGAAAATATTTGGTCCAGGGTTATAAAAGCATTAATAGTAAAACTGCTGCTGCTGCTAAGTCGTTTCAGTCGTGTCTGACTCTGTGAGACCCCATAGATGGCAGCCCTCCAGGCTCCCCCGTCCCTGGGATTCTCCAGGCAAGAATACTGGAGTGGGTTGCCATTTCCTTCTCCAACGCATGAAAGTGAAAAGAGAAAGTGAAGTAGCTCAGTCATGTCTGACTCTTTGCGACCCCATGGACTGCAGCCTACCAGGCTCCTCCGCTCATGGGATTTTCCAGGCAAGAGTACTGGAATGGGGTTCCATTGCCTTCTCCAAATAGTAAAACTAGTTGTGGTTAAAGTATTCTACACGAGGAAACAGGCAACATCAGGGAGAAAACACAAGTGTCCTGACTATGGCTTAATCATATTACATAATCCAACCTGTCAAAGGAACAGTAGTTAAATTACAAGAAATAATCTGTTGCACATCACTAGGTTAAATAAGGGAAAGCAAGGTATCATTATCTCCTGGACACATGGCCAGTTGTCTCTTTCCCTCCCTATACTTGGCTCTGTTTTCTTCCAGAAGTCTCTGGTCCAAGTCTCCAAGTCTGACTGAGCAGGGATGTTGCTAAACACAATTGAGCAGGCTCAACACAGAGGTCTGAAATCAGTATGAAGAAGGTTAATGCAACTTCACCCCTTGGGAGTGACAGGGAGCTACACCTAAAAACACTCTCCTCTAGATCAAGTTCCTTATAAATCCTACCACAATCTTAAAAGCAAACAAGACGATAAGTTAACACCACCCCATCTATCACTTTGACAATAGTTACTCTTGTTTTTTCACGCTAGAAAACACACTGCAAATAACTAACATTTCATTCTCCCACATTAACTTGATTTGAAGTTTTTCCTGTGAGGAACAGAGTATTAGGGGACCTCAATTCCTATGACATATTCCACTGATTGCTGATGAACTTTGGTAAAATGCTGCAAGTGGAAATGTGACTCTGAAAGATTAACACGCTAATATCTTTGAGATTCATATGGTTTTCTCAACTCTTTTAATGCAAAATTCTTTGTTTTAAAAAGGAAGATTATCTGAGTACTTGTAGGGCTGCCATCTATGGGGTCGCACACAGTCGGACACGACTGAAGCAACTTAGCAGCAGCAGCAGTAATGATGAGTGTGTCAATGCAATGCTGGGCAAGAATGCGTGGGCACAGGAGAGCCTAGAGGAGTCATCCCACACTGAAGGTCAGGAAGGGCGATGGTAAGGAGATACTCCTTGTCCAAGGTAAGGAGCAGCAGCTGTGCTTTGCTGGAGCAGCCATGAAGACATACCCCATGCACAAGGTAAAAGAAACCCAAGTAAGATGGTGGGTGTTGCAAGAGGGCATCTGACGGCAGACACACTGAAACCATACTCACAGAAAACTAGTCAATCTAATCACACTAGGACTACAGCCTTGCCTAACTCAGTGAAACCAAGCCATGCCCACGGGGCAACCCAAGACAGGCAGGTCATGGTGGAGGGAGCTGACAGAATGTAGTCCACTAGAGAAGAGAATGGCAAACCACTTCAGTATTCTTGCCTTGAGAACGCCATGAACAGTATAAAAAAGCAAAATGACAGGATACTGAAAGAGGAACTCCCCAGGTCAGTAGGTGCCCAATATGCTACTGGAGATCAGTGGAGAAACTATTCCAGAAAGAATGAAGAAATGGAGCCAAAGCAAAAAAAAACACCCAGCTGTGAATGTGACTGGTGATAGAAGCAAGGTCCAATGCTGTAAAGAGCAATATTCCATAGGAACCTGGAATGTCAAGTCAATGAATCAAGGCAAATTGGAAATGGTCAAACAAAAGAGATGGCAAGAGTGAACGTCGACATTCTAGGAATCAGCGAACTACAATGGCCTGGAATGGGTGAATTTAACTCAGATGACCATTGAATCTACTACTGCGGGTAGGAATCCCTCAGAAGAAATGGAGTAGCCATCATGGTCCACGAAAGAGTCTGAAATGCAGTACTTGTATGCAATCTCAAAAATGACAGAATAATCTCTGTTTATCTCCAAGCAAAACCATTCAATATCACAGTTATCCAAGTCTATGCCCCAACCAGTAACACTGAAGAAGCTGAAGTTGAACGGTTCTATAAAGACCTACAAGATTTTTTAGAACTAACACCCAAAAAAAGTTGTCCTTTTCATTATAAGGGACTGGAATGCTAAAGTAGGAAGTCAAGAAACACCTAGGGTAACAGGCAAATTTGGCCTTGGAATGTGGAATGAAGCAGGGCAAAGACTAATAGAGTTTTGTCAAGAAAATACACTGGTCATAGCAAACACCCTCTTCCAACAACACAAGAGGAGACTCTACACATGGACATCACCAGATGGTCAACACTGAAATCAGATTGATTACATTCTATGCAGCCAAAGATGGAGAAGCTCTATACAGTCAACAAAAACAAGACCAGGAGCTGACTGTGGCTCAGATCATGAATTCCTTATTGCCAAATTCAGACTCAAATTGAAGAAAGTAGAGAAAACTGCTAGACCATTCAGGTATGACCTAAATCAAATCCCTTATGATTATACAGTGGAAGTGAGAAATAAATTTAAGGGCCTAGATCTGACAGATAGAGTGCCTGATGAACTATGGAATGAGGTTCGTGACA
>SJYC01060012.1:0-19532 GCA_006408675.1 Madoqua kirkii
TCCGGTTCTCTATTCCTTGCCAAAAAATGCACAATAGATACCAAAACGCACAGCTGGTGAACAAATGACATCACCCAAAAGTTAGCTGATGCCAGCATTCTAGTCCAAAACTTAACCGTTTAGCTTCTGCTGAAAACCTGGCATGTCTGTTATGTTTTTTATCTTGGGCAAAGGCATCATTACAGTCAAGTAAGTCAAAATCATCTTTATCTCTTTCTTGGACTTCCGTGTTTGATGCTCATTCAATGCACACCCTGTAACCAATTTCAGGGTGTATATTAGTTCTATTGTTCATCTTACTATATACTTCTAAAATGTGTTTTAAGTCTTAAGTGTATAAAATGCATTGGGTTGTTAAGCCTCTGATGTCATCCATATCAGTTAGTAAGTTAACACATTAAGAAAGACTATTAGCTACCTAATAGCCTTTCACTAGTTCTTCCTTACTAAGTCACCTGAGTAATTATTAGATGTGGCATTGTCCTTATCTAAATAGCCACATTTCCCAGGCTTTCTTACAGGTATACATGGCCATGTGACCAAGTTCTGGCCAGTGAGTGTAGGTGAAAGTTATTGAGCGAAACTTTCCAGTAAAGGGAGGTAGACAAATGATGGACACTCATTAATTTTCTTTCTTCCTTCCATCCTGAAATGCAAATGTGATTACATAAAATGCCAAAAATCAAGAGAAATAAGAAGAGACTTCATTATACATTTCCTCTATGAGATAACTGTCTCCAAGGCAGCAGCTTTAAAAATGTCTTTTAATTTACATATTCTTCAATCTCAGACACAGAGCCTGGAACATAGGAGCTAAACTGCTGAGCTTCCATATCAGAGAGAGACAATTCTACGGGAGATTCTGAACTTAACAAAGAGTACTCACAGATATAGAGAACAAATAATGGTTACCAGTGATGAGGGAGGGGAGGGACAACATAGGGCTGAGGCAGTGGGAGATATGAACTAGCAGGTGTAAACAGGCTGCAAGGGTGTGTCGCACAACGGGGAAGATAGCCAGTGTTTTGAAACAACTGCAGATGGCGTGTAACCTTTAAAACTGTATATTCTTTTAAATTTCTATTGCATGAATTTCTAGAATCAGGTAAATCTGTCACAGGGTTGAAGTCCCTCTAAATTAAACTAAATCCCAGTAAAATTAAGCCATAGTCTTAGAGTCAGGCAGTCCAAGTATAGAAAATCCATATGAAAGAAAAGAAAGTGCACAAACCTAGTTCATAGAATGCTCTGTATCCCTCATCAAACAAGCTAAGCTGGGTGTGTCACCATAAGATCCTAAGGATTGAAGGAATAATAAGACTATTGTCTTCCTAGATCATTGCACAAGGTGTAAAGAGAATTTACAAGAACAGCTTTTGGAAAGAAGTAAAATACTAATAGCTTAACTAATTAAACCTAGCTATATTTTAATAAGTTTGGCTCATTTTAAAATAAGACTCTTTCCCCAAAGTCATTCCAGACCTTTAAAAACACTATCTGACACCACAATCTTTACTGTGAAATCAGTCCTTTTATAGAATTGCAAAGAAACAGAACTATTTTTGTCCTTCATTCTAAAAACAATAACAATGCAGAAAAGAATTAGTGCCCAAAGTTAACCAGTGCTCAATAATATAATATCCACAGACACTAAACTTTCCAATAGTACGAATTTCTTTTTTAATAATTTTTTCTTCTCTTGACCTCTACTTTCCCTTCTCCCCCAGAATAAATAAATACTATTGAGATATATCACTACTCTGTTTAAAAGTTTAGTTACCATCCATTATTTCATTACATTTCTAATTAAGACAATAAACATTTTTTAATGCTCACTGTTTCAGAAGTGTTAATCACTCATTCATGTCTGACTCTTTGTAATCCCATGGACTGCAGTCCTCCAGGCTCCCCTATCTATGGAATTCTCCAAGCAAGAATATTGGAGTGGGTAGCCATTCTCTTCTCCAGGGAATCTTCCCAACCCAGGGATCGAACCCAGGTCTCCTGAATTGAAAGCAGATTCTTAACTGTCTAAGCCACTTTTATTAGATGCTGTATTGAGAAAAAAAAAGTGTGTCCTGCATTCGACATACACATTTATCCTTTAGAAAAGTAGTTTAGCATATCCAAAACTACCTAAAAGATTAGAATTCATCTAAAACAAACTGAAACACAGATTATATCAACAGAAATATACTTAATGAAAGTCGACCCTAAGAATCAGTAAAATGAAACATATAACCATAAGTTCACAACATGCACCTCAGTGTTATAAATTTACTATTATACAAAATTAACGAGGTTGATTTTCTGTGATGCCTCACAGGATTTAGATTATTTTTAATGATACCTCGAATTCAAAGTAATCCGTACAAATACAGGAGATAAGGTGATGGTGTTTGGGGGGTGTGGAGCTCACCTTTCCCTCCATAAACACAACTACAAATGCAATAATTCTCACGGGAAACTAACTAGAAACCTGCAGAAGGACTCCTATATAACCAAGGCTACAAGAAAGATTTACACAGAATTGTGTAGGATGGGAAGAAACACTTCATGTTGGACCTATGCCCCTGAGAGAATTAAGAAAAGGGACATCACACGGATGGAGCTTGTCCTGGGGAATGAGTGGATCCAGCGCAGACTGGATATCCCAGTCCTGGGGTCCAAAGCACAGGAGACAAGGCACCTTGACTGCACAGGGAACTGCAGGGACAGACCAAACTGGGGAAGCCTTGACTCCACTGATGAGAAGTGCACCAATGCTGGTATGTCCCCAGAGCAAAGAGGGTGAAAGAGGTCTGCCCTGGCCACTACTGCCTCTCCGCTTACCAGTCTGAGCCAAGTGAACACTCCAGCCTCCCTCATCCATGCCACAGCTTGACACTGAATCTACAGCAGCCAGGACCTAGGAAAAGACTTGATATAGGGATGCAGAGACGATCCAGGGGCCTAGGATGTGGCCTAGGTGGGGAGCTGCAGGGGCTGCTGTTGGTGCTTACACAAACAGCGTGCCCCAGAAGCATCCCAAACTCCTGGCACCATGGCCACCTGAATTTCTGAGACCTTGCACTACCCAGTCCTAGTTGGGTAAATGTTCTGGCTCATCCACTCTATGCCACAGACTAGCACTGGACCTGGAGAAGCCACCACAGGGGAAAAGAGGACTGGGAGCTGCCACAGATACTCACATAAGCAGCGGATCAGATCGCTGTGGACTTGGTGACTCAGACGGTAAAGAATCTGCTTGCAACATGGGAGACCCAGGTTTGATACCTGGGTTGGGAAGATCCCCTGGAAGAGGAGATGGCTACCATTCCATTCTTCTTGCCTGGAGAATTGCATGGAGAGAGCAGCCTGGTGGGCTACAGTCCATGGGGTCACAAAGAGTCGGACATGACTGAGCAACTGAGCGCACACATGCTCTCACACATATGAAGGAACAGAAAGATATCCATTCTTGGACTGGAAGAGTTAATATTGTTAACATGGCCACACTACCGAAAGCAGTCTATAGATTTAACACAACCCCTATCAAAATACTCATGATATTTTCTAAAGAATGAGAATAAATAAATCTAAAATTCATATAGCAGCACAAAAGACCCAGGATTGCCAAAATAATTTTGAGAGGAAACATGCTCTCACACATACGAAGGAACAGAAAGATATCCATTCTTGGACTGGAAGAGTTAATATTGTTAACATGGCCACACTACCGAAAGCAGTCTATAGATTTAACACAACCCCTATCAAAATACTCATGATATTTTCTAAAGAATGAGAATAAATAAATCTAAAATTCATATAGCAGCACAAAAGACCCAGGATTGCCAAAATAATTTTGAGAGGAAAAAAAAAATAAGAAGCTAGAAGTATAACCCTCCTAGACTTCAAACAATACTACACAGCTACAGTAATAAAAAAGCACACTACTGGCACAAAAACAGATACAAAGATCAATGAAATAGAATAGAGAGCCCAGAAATAAACCCACGTACCTATGGTCAACTGATCTACAACAAAGGAGACGAGACATATAATGGAGAAGAGACAGTCTCTTCAACAAGTGGTGATGAGAAAACTGTACAATCATATGCAAAGTAATGAAATGACAACATTCTTTCACACTATACACAGAAATAAACTCAACATGGTTTAAAGACTTACATATAAGATGAGAAATCATCAAACTCCTAGAAGTGAACAGAGATGGAACACTCTGAAATAAATTGTAGCAGTATTTTCTTGGATAAGTATCATAAGGTAAAAGAAATAAATGCAAAAATATACAAAGGGAATCTAATTAAGTTTAAAAGCTTTTTGCACAGAAAAGGAAACTATCAAACAAATTAAAACACAGTCTATGGAATGAGAGAAAATATTTGCAAATGATGTGACTGACAGTGGGTTAATATCCAAAATATACAACCAACTCTTACAACTCAATATAAAAAATACAAAAAACCCTATCAAAAAATGGACAGAAGAACTAAAGTGACACTTTTACAAAGAAAACATGCAGATGTCTAACAGGCATAAGAAAAGTTGCTCAACATGGCTAATTGTTAGAAAAATACAAATCAACACAATGAGATATCACCTCACACAAATTAGAATGACTACCATCAAAATGTCTACAAATAATAAATGATGGAGTGGTTATGGAGAAAACGGAACTCTCATACACTGTTGATGGGAGTTCACTTCAGTTCAGTTGCTCAGTCATGTCTGACTCTTTGTGACCTCACAAACTGCAGCACACGAGGCCTACATCACCAACTCCCGGACCCTAGGCAAACTCATGTCCATTGAGTTGGTGATGCCATCCAACAATCTGTCATCCCCTTCTCCTCCTACCCTCAATCTTCCTCAGCATCAGGGTCTTCTCAAATGAGTCAGCCCTTCGCATCAGGTGGCCAAAGTATTGGAGTTTCAGCTTCAACATTAGTTCTTCCAGCAAACATCCAGGACTGATAAGGATGGACTGGTTGGATCTCCTTGCAGTCCAAGGGACTCTCAAAAGTCTTCTCCAACACCAAGTTCAAAAGCATCAGTTCTTCTGCACTCAGCTTTCTTCACAGTCCAACTCTCACATCCATACATGACCACTGAAGAAACCATAGTCTTGACTAGATGGACCTTTGTTGGCAAAGTAATGTCTATGCTTTCCAATATGTTGTCTACGTTGGTCATAAATTTCCTTACAGGAGTAAGTATCTTTTAATTTCATGGCTGCAGTCACCATCTGCAGTTATTTTGGAGCCCAAAAAAATAGTCAGACACTGTCTCCCCATCTGCTTGCCATGAGGTGATGGGCCTGGATGCCTTGATCTTAGTTTTCTGAATGTTGAGCTTTAAGCCAACTTTTTCACTCTCCTCTTTCACTTTCATCAAGAGGCTCTTTAGTTCTTCTTCACTTTCTGCCAGAAGGGTGGTGTCATCTGCATAACTCAGGTTATTGATATTTCTCCCGGCAATCTTGATTCCAGTCTGTGCTTCTTCCAGCCCACGGTTTCCAATGACATACTCTGCATATAAGTTAAAAAAGCAGGGTGACAATATACAGACTTGATGTACTCCATTCCCGATTTGCAAACAGCCTGTTGTTCCATGTCCAGTTCAAACTGCTGCTTCCTGACCTGCATACAAGTTTCTCAAGAGGCAGGTCAGGTGGTCTGGTATTCCCATCTCTCTCAGAATTTTCCACAGTTTATTGTGATCCACACAGTCAAAGGCTTTGGCATAGTCAATAAAGCAGAAATAGAGGAACTCTGCATTCAAATGAGTATATCTTTCCTTTTCTCCTTTGCTTTTCATTTCTCTTTTCACAGCTGTTTGTAAGGTGTCCTCAGACAGCCATTTTGCTTTTTTGCATTTCTATTTCTTGAGAATGGTCTTAATCCCTGTCTCTTGTACAATGTCACAAACCTCTGTCCATAACTCATCAGGCACTCTATCAGATCTAGTCCCTTAAATCTGTCACTTCTACTGTACAATCACAAGAGATTTGATTTAGGTCATATCTGAATGGCCTAGTAGTTTTCCCTACTTTCAATTTAAGTCTGAATTTGGCAATAAGGAGTTCATGATCTGAGCCACAGTCAGCTCCTGGTCTTGTTTTTGTTGACTGTATAGAGCTTCTCCACCTTTGGCTGCAAAGAATATAATCAATCTGATTTCAGTGTTGGCCATCTGGTGATGTCCATGTGTAACGTCTTCTCTTGTGTTGTTGGAAGAGGGTGTTTGCTATGACCAGTGCGTTCTCTTGGCAGAACTCTATTAGCCTTTGCCCTGCTTCATTCTGTACTCCAAGGCCAACTTTGCGGGTTACTCCAGGTGTTTCTTGACTTCCTACTTTTGCATTCCAGTCCCTTATAATGAGAAGGGCATCATTTTTGGGTGTTAGTTCTAGAAGGTCTTGTATGTCTTCAAAGAACCATTCAACTTCAACTTCTTGAGCATTACTGGTTGGATTACTGTGATACTGAATGGTTTGCCTTGGAAATGAATAGAGATCATTCTGTCGTTTTTGAGATTGCATCCAAGTTCCTCATTTCAGACTCTTTTGTTGACTATGATGGCTACTCCATTTCTTCTAAGGGATTCTTACCCACAGTAGGATGTATAATGGTCATCTGAGTTAAATTTACTCATTCCAGTCCATTTTAGTTCACTGATTCCTAGAATGTCAATGTTCACTCTTGCCATCTCTTGTTTGACCACTTTCAGTTTGCCTTGATTCATGGAACTAACATTCCAGGTTCCTATGCAATATTGCTCTTTACAGCATCAGACTTTACTTGCATTATCAGTCACATCCACAACTGGGTGTTATTTTTGCTTTGGCTCCATCCTTTCATTCTGAAGTTATTTCTCCACTGATCTCCAGTAGCATATTGGGTACCTACTGACCTGGGGAGTTCATCTTCCAGTGTCCTATCTTTTTGCCTTTTCATACTGCTCATGGGGTTCTCAAGGCAAAAATACTGAAGTGGTTTGTCATTACCTTCTCCAGTGGACCACATTCTGTCAGACCTCTCCATAATGATTCATCCATCTCAGGTGGCCCCAAGTATAAGCTAGTATAGCCACTATGGCAAGCAGTATGAAAGTGAAAGTGAGTCACTCAGTTGTGTCCGACTCTTTATGACCCCAAGAACTATACAGTACATGGGATTCTCTAGGCCAGAATACAACTGGGTAGCCTTTCCCTTCTCCAGAGGATCTTCCTAACCCAGGGATCGAATCCAGGTCTCCCGCATTGCAGGCAGATTTTTTACCAGGTAAGCCACAAGGGAAGCCCAAGAATACTGGATTGGGTAGCCTGTCCCTTCTCTAGCAGATCTTCCAGACCCAGGAATCGAACCAGGGTCTCCTGCATTGCAGGAGTTTTCTTCAACAACTGAGCTATCAGGGAAACTCAAAGATGTGGTTCAGTTCAGTTCAGTCACTCAGTCGAGTCCGACTCTTTGCAACCCCATGAATTACAGCACGCCAGGCCTCCCTGTCCATCACCAACTCCCGGAGTTCACTCAGACTCACGTCCATCGAGTCCGTGATGCCATCCAGCCATCTCATCCTCGGTCGTCTCCTTTCCCTCCTGCCCCCAATCCCTCCCAGCATCAGAGTCTTTTCCACTGAGTCAACGCTTCTCATGAAGTGGCCAAAGTACTGGAGTTTCAGCTTTAGCATCATTCCTTCCAAAGAACACCCAGGGCTGATCTCCTTTAGAATGGACTGGTTGAATCTCCTTGCAGTCCAAGGGACTCTCAAGAGTCTTCTCTAACACCACAGTTCAAAAGCATCAATTCTTATATACCACAAAGATGTGGTATATACCTATATATATATATATGTATAAAAAATATGGAGTATAAAGTTGACTATTACTCAGCCATTAAAAGAATAAAATACCACCATTTGCAGCAATGTGGATATACCTAGAGAATCATTATGCCTAGCAAAGTGAGTAAGAGAAAGACAAACATTGTATATTACACATGGAATCTAAAAAACAACACAAATAAATGTATATGCAAAACAGAAACAGACTCATAGATATAGAAAACCAACTTGTTATCAAAGGGGAAAGCGAAGGGGAGAAGGACAAATTAATGGTATCAGATTGAGAGAAACAAACTACTATATATAAAATAGATAAGCAATAAGGATATACTGTATATCACAGGGGATTATGCTTATTATCTTGTAATAATCTATAATGGATTACAATCTGTGAAAATAATGACTATGTTGTATAACTGAAACTAATATAATATAATACATGAACTATACTTCAATAAAGGCTTCCCTGGTGGCTCAGAGGGTAAAGTGGCTGCCTGCAATGCAAGAGACGTGGGTTTGATCCCTGGGTCGGGAAGATCCTCTGGAGAAAGAAATGGCAACCCACTCCAGTACACTTGCCTGGAAAATCCCACGGATGGAGAACCCTGGTAGGCTATAGTCCAAGGGGTCACAAAGAGTCAGACACAACTGAGCGACTTCACTTTTATACTTCAATAAAAGGAGAAATATTAACAGTTATCAATATACTCTATAAGTATGAATAGGAAAATATGCAATCTTTAGAAAAATTTTATCCAGGTACTGTAAAACTATTCATCTGTTTCTCTCTTGGGCTAGCTTTGGTTATCATGTCACATTACTGGAACTTACACTAACATATTATTTTTTAAAACCTATTTTTAAAATAGGGTTTTTTTAAACATATATTTTTAAAACCATTTATATCATCTCAGTCAATCTATTAAAGAAAAAACTATTTGCTTTCTTTAAGAGCATGGAAAATATGAATCTTAAACAACAATATACATTTGGTGTGCAATTTTAGTCTACTACATTGTTCTCTACTATTATTTAGTTAACTATTTTACTTAAATGTCTTCTTTAAATAACTAGAATCTAAGCTTCTGTACAGTGTATATATTGTGCATTCCCCTCGGCACTTCATGTGTTCAAAATATGGGTGGGTCTCCTTCAATCAGGTGAAGTCCTTAAGAGAAAACAGACTGAAGTCCCCAGAGAAACAGGGATCTCAGTCTCAGACTGTCTTGGACTTGAGCTACACCATCAGCTCTTCACTGGGTCTACCTGTGAGATTGCCAATCCCACAGATTTAGAATTTGCCAGTGTCCTTGGTGGCTCAGACGGTAAAGTGTCTCCCTGCAGTGTGGGAGACCTGGGTTTGAGCCCTCGGTTTGGAAGATCCCCTGGAGAAGGAAATGGCAACTCACTCCAGTACTCTTGCCTGGAAAATTCCGTGGACTGAGGAGTCTGGTAGACTACAGTCCATGGGGTCACAAAGAGTCAGACACAACTGAGCAACTTCACTTTCACTTTGCATTTTCATGCACTGGAGAAAGAAATGGTAACCCAATCCAATATTCTTGCCAATATTCTTGCCAATCCAATATTCTCCAAATCCCAGAGTCAGGAGCCTGGTGGGCTGCCATCTATGGGGTTGCACAGAGTCAGACAGGACTGACGACTGATGTGACTTAGCAGCAGCAGCTAATAAACTAATTCATATGCATACTGGCCTCCTCTCCTTCCCTCCTTTATTCTCTTCATCCCTCTCCCACTTCCTTGATCTCTCTCCCTCTTCTCCTCGTCTCTTTCACTCTATGTATACACTATTGCTTCTGTTTCTTTAGAGAACCCTGAGTAAAATATTCATTATTCCATAGGGTCAGCTACATTTCATGAGACTAAAACTGAAATTTTAAAGCAAAAAGGTTCTGGAGAAAAAGATATACCAATCTAAATATAACCAAGACCTAAACTAAGGTTTCTAGATTATTATAAAAAGAATGGATGAGGACAGTTGTATAAAGAACAATCTATAGGATTTATCTCAAGAACAAAAGTGAGAAAATGAATAGAGTATATAGATTATTTCATAATCACCACTATATTTCGTTGATTCTAAGTCATACTGCTTTGCTTTTTAACAATCAGAAACACATGATGCATCTTGCGATCACTATCAGCCAGGTGGCAGTGCTGACACAGTGATCACTGCCTGTACATGTACATCAAAATCTGCAGAATCGATGTCCGAGACTGAGAGAAAAACGCAGATAAGATGATGGAACACTCTTTTAAGAAATAGTACATCACTAACTCTCAATGACACAGAGGATAATGTACAGAAAAATCCAGAAAATGAGGACTCTAAAGAAAAAGATATTCGAGAGTATCTGCCTTTGAATGTGAAGCAATTTAAGAAATGCCTTGATCAATCTGATTCATATCTTCTTATTTTTGTTTGCATGAAAGTTAGATGACTTTTTAAATTATCTTTAAAGACTCTTTCAACATGTATAAAATAAAATTATAGTACTGAGAAGTATCCATGTCATAGCTAAAATTGTAATAAACAATGTGTCTTACAGTGAATGTGATCTTAACTGTAATGAAAAATAGCAGTGCATCAGCTATTAAAATCTCAAGTGTATAAAACTAATGACAACTCCAAGCATTATTTGAACCTTTACTCTATGCAAACAGTTCTCAAAGCTGAATGCGCATCATAATCTCCTGGAGGGCTTGAATAAGATCATTAAGACCTCATGCCCAAACTTCTAGCTCAAGACAGCACAACTCATGTCAGACTTTTAACAAGGCTGGAAAACCTCACATACTCTGGACTTGGGCAGGATTAGCTCAGAGCAAAGGGTTAAACCTTCAGAGAAAAGGTAACAGTACCTGCAACTGCATACAGGGAGGGGAAACAATGACTGACACATGAGTGATCCATTTACAAGTGTGATTCTGACATCAACAATCTATGCAGTAACTGCACAATGTACTAACATCTCCAATTATTAACATGAAAAATAAAAGAAAGTAGAACTAAGACCCCTTCTGGCTCTAAAATTCTAAAAATCTTTGGCCCAGTCAAAGAAAAAAAATTACAGTCTAGGTCATTTATGATCTGGATAGGCTTCTATTCAAGCCTCACTCAAAATTCAACTTTCAACATTCCAATTAAAATTGGACTTCAAATGCACAACTTCTAAAGGAGTTCAGAAATTCTTCTCCTAAAAAGAATGATAAAACTGCACAAAACTGTCAAAACAACCATCTCAGGACTCTGGGATATATGAAACTGAAAAGCTTTCATTCAAGAAAAGCTGAACTTGGAGGAAGAACAGTGGAAGTGGCATTTTAGCCTGGAGTCATCCTCATCTACCACTGCCTTCCAGTTCCATCAGTGCTAGGGCTGGACAGGGCATGAAATACAGCAACTTTGCAGCAGGATGGACCTGACTTGATTTGGAGTAAAGTGTGAAAAAGCACCATGCCCATAGGCATTATCAAAGACATAATAAACTTGGTGGCAGATAATCAGGGAAAGTCAACATCACAGTTGCCTGTGGTGGTGATCCTGTCTATGACATTATTGGACCAGAGAAACCCTGGAGTCATAAGTACCCACCCTCCATCACTCCTGATCCCATACTGAAGTTGCTTGCCATTTCTGCTGCCCTCTTTCCTCATCGCCTCCCCTCCCTGGGCGCTCAGTCACTAAGTCATGTCTGACTCTTTGTGACCCCATGGACTGTAGTTCTCCAGGCTCCTCCATCCATGGAATTTCTCAGGCAAGAATACGGGAGTGGGCTGCCATTTCCTTCTCCAGGGGATCTTCCTAACCTTTGGCTGGAACCCATGTCTCCTGCATTGGCCCGCAGATTCTTTACCACTGAGCTACCAGGGAAGCTTCTCCACTCTTTACCCGCCCGTTAAAAGGATAAGAACTTAAGCATGGAATCAATTCATGTTTTTAATGAAGACATTACTCCCCTCTGGCTAATCAAAAGTCAATTATACCTGCTTCTAGACTTTCAATTGAGTTCTAGTTAGAAGAGACATATTATAACTAAGTTCTAAGCAAAATAGGTTTTATTATAAACACTAAAGTCGGCTAAGATATTGGCCTAAAAAAGCATCTTTTCTTTTGGCTGCTTCTAATATTAAAGCTAGAGAACTTGAGTTTAGGTATCTTTCTCAACTTACGAGTTCCTAATGTTTGCCTGTAACAGAGTTGTGAAGAAAAACAGAAATGCTGATTTTATAACTTCGATCTATATAGCCACCAAATGGAATTTTCCTTCACCCAAGGAGGTGGTAAGATGTGGTAAAGATATTAATAATAAACATTAAAGTTATCTAGAAGTCTGTCTACCCTTTAATTTTTTATTTATTTTGTGTAATCTATTCTTCTTAATGACAAAGAGTTAAAAGATAAATGTTTATTTCAGCATAAATCTTTATTCTCAGAATATTCTTATTCATCATAATGGAAACTAAGAAAAATATTCACAAAAAAGTAATTTTCCCTTGAATACAGAAACATCTTTCTGAGCATAGTAGGTTCTCCATAAATATTTACTGAATTAAATTAATAATTTTAGAAAACTGGTGCAAAAAATTTCTATTCAGTTTTATTGCTTATGACTATTTTCTCAAAGTATTAGAAACTATCAAGAACACTCATTTGATATTTAATTACATTATTTTACTTTCCTTAGTCTTGAAAGTGAAAGTGTTAGTTGCTCAGTTCTGTCTGACTCTGCAACCCCATGGACTATAGCTCACCATGCTCCTGTCCCTGGAATTCTCCAGGCAAGAATACTGGAGTGGGTAGCCATTCCCTTCTCCAGGAGATCTTCCCAATCCAGGGATCAAACTTGGGTCTCCCACATTTCAGGCAGATTCTTTATCATTTGAGCCACAATGGAAGCCTCTTTCTAGGTTTACTTTTAGTAAAATGACCATGCAAGTAATACAGTAACTTGGTAAATGAAATATTTAGGTTTCCAGAGAGGACACAAATAGACTCAAACAAACTAGTCATAACAGACAACAGTTAAATGCCACAGTTTATTATCTAGATTATACTGCATCCAATGTGTGTTACATTACTAAGTTTGAAACATTATTTACAAATGATATCTCATATAACACAAAATCAAATATATCACATTTGTGTATATAAATCATCACTTTAAGAATAATCCACTGACTTTGGTACTACTAACAATAGGAAACTGGAGACACTATATTAAAAAATCCCAACAACAGGAATAATACTCAAAACAATTTATTATTAATTTACTTATTTGAAGGTAGCCTATAATTTTTCCTCTCCTTAAAGAACATATTCTAGAAAGCAACTAGAAAATATAGCAAAAGTATAACATACGTAGTGTGCTTAATATGACATCTAGGAATTAATACTAATAAAATCACCAAAAATGCTGAGGCTTTATTGTGAACAAGGATGCTACCCCAACCATCCCTTAACACCTGTAACTGAAAACACCCTAAGTATATCCAATAGAGAAATTATGTAAATTACAACATAGCCAAATAATGGATTGTATGGCCATCAAAACTGACTATGAAGACCTATACTGGTGTGGGAGGCAGATAATTATTTGACCAATACATATATATATGAATCACAATAAATAAATTATATTATTCACTTTACCATGAATGTGCTCAGTCATTCAGTAGTATCCAACTCTTTGTGAACCCATGGACTGTAGTCTGCCAGGCTTTTATGTCCATGGAATTTTCCAGGCAAGAATACAAGAGTTGGGTTGTCATTGCCTACTCTAGAGGATCTTTCTGATCCAGAAATCAAACCATCATCTCTTGCATCTCCTGCACTGGCAGATGGATTCTTTACCACTGTGCCACCTGGGAAACCCTTACCATGAATGACTGAATGACTAAAACTGGAGAAGAATTAATTTACTAAACCTAAACAAATATGTTTCAACTGAGATATTATATTTACCACCTATCTGCTTTATATATCACATTCTATTTGTTTTTGAAATTTTAAAATACTTTAAGGCAAAGACATGAAAATCATCAATTATTAATTACATGCCAGGAAGAACTTTACTGTATTATATAAAAACCTCTTAAGATAAATCTATAAGTTGGCTATTTCCTAAAAAAGACAAATTCCCAAGTAGGACACAGGATTATGACTGTGAATTATAATGTTTTGTGTTTATTTTAGTCCTTGGAATATTTCCTAAACTACCTCAGAGGTTAACACTTCCAGAGCAAATCAAAATTGAAGCTAAGTGATCCCACATTTTAGGAATTCAAGCCAAGACTTAGATCATCAAGCAAAAATAGCTAGCAGTGAAATCACAGTACAAGTTACACTTGTTTGAGGTGCTATTCACATTGCAAATCAGAGAAAAGTAAGAACGTATAGTAAAGTAACACTGAATTCCTTTAAAAAATTTTTTTCTTTACAGATGAATAGAAAATAAAACAAAATCCTAAAAATCTTTTATTTTCCTAATCAATCTGCTTTTTAATCAATATGTTCTTTAAGTTCTGATTTCTAGTGTGAGATTACCAATGGGGTGCCCAAGTAAAAATTCCAGGAAGCAGTCAGATATTAAAACAATTGTTAAAAAAAAGTAAATAAGATGCAGTTGTTTGTCACTTGTCTACCTCTCAGCTGAGGATATTATGAAAGAGATCTGCCTTAGTTCAAGATCTCCATAAACAAACACTAACATGAGGATTCAGATACAAGGAGTTTACTTCAGGAAGTACAGGAAACCCTGTTAGGGGAGTTGGGAAGTGAGACAGGGAAGAGAAAGCAATCAAGCTACACTGCAGGTGGCTGGAGCTTAATTCCCAAGGGAACTATAAAAAACAGTGTGAAACACCACTGGCTTCAGAGTTCACCCACCCAGGGATGAGTCCTTCGTTGATGGCTGCTGTAGGAGGCAAGTGAGTATTAATTCTTCAGCACTTTGAGTCTTCCTGAGAGGCTAGAGTGGGGATGGGGTGGGGGCGGGAGATGAGGCCTGCAGAGGCAAGGGGCCTCTCTTTCCACAGCTTCCAGAAAGGTCCTCAAAACCCCCAAGGGAAAGAAATGCAGATATTGGCAGGCAGTTGGAAGTACGAAGAATATAAAGAAGTGGTAAAGGGCCAAGGCTATGGAAAGGGCACTGAGGGCTTCTAATCAACAGCTATCCCTAAGTTACATTATTTGAGCCTAAGACTTCATAATCGCTTACCTGATGATGGACTCATTCCACACTATGGTTTAAATTCAACCTACAGACCATCTACCATGGTCCAGCTATCATATTTGTAAAAACAAGTTAAAATATCAACACCAGTGTTAGCAAAATCTGGGATTCAGTTTCTATATGGAGGACTTAGAAATGACAACCTGGTTTAGCTGGGTGTGCTAGACGATTTGACACTGCACAGCAAGCACACTGTAGCCACTTAAACTGTTTATTTGCTGCATTTGCAGAGTAGGTATTCTTTATTAGATTAGGTTTGTGTGTGTGTGGTTTTGATGAAGTTGGTAGAGATGTTCTACATATGGGGTTCATATCTACAGAAACCACCAGAGAGGCCCACAGCTAGAAGCTTTTGTTCCGTCAACTGCACTACACATACTTGAGTTTGCTACACTCTTGGTTCTGTGTTCCATCCTGAAATGTTTCTTCTCGACCCTGCAGTTTTACAGCCAATGCACACTTACCTTCTGGTTCTTGGCATATCGTCTTTGGTTCTCACTGCTGTTACGGTTTTGATGCCTCTATTACCTAGCAATAAACTGCCCACTCCAGCCCCCGTGTCCTGTAAAAAACACATCCTAAAAATAGAAGATGAGAAGGAAACAAGGAAGAGATGGGAAGAAATGATTCATACATTAAAACCTCTGGTTCCTGGGGATTTCCCTGCTGGTCCAGTAATTATGACTCTTCCCTGCAAAGCAAGGGACATGGGTTCAATCCCAGCCAAGGAACTAAGATCCTACATGCCCTGGAGTAAGTAAGCCCACACACCACAATGTCTGTGCCTGCGCACCACAACTAGAGATCCTATGTGCTGCAAATAAGACCCAACACAGCCAAATAAATAAATAAACTCCTAGTTCCTAACTCTCATTTAAACTCCAGATTCTATAACTAAAGCTTTTCCCTTGAACATCTCAACCTTAGTGGCATTTTCTATCTCTAAACTTCAACCATTCCAGTGAGGGAATAAAGTCTATCAAAAGACTTGCAGGAGAATGTTCATAGTGATTTTAGTAATAATAGGCCAAAACCAGAAAAATAATCACCTAAAAGTAAAATAAAGAAATAAATTGTGATATAGCAATACAACAGAAAATTACATACACACACACACACAAATGAACTACAGCTACTCACAATAACATGGATTATTATCACAGCATGATGAGTGAAAGAAGCTGGATACAAAAGAGTATGCCCATATATTCTGTATAATTTCATTTATATGAGGTTCAAGAATGAGAAAAACTAAACCTAAACAATAATCAAACTGCATGGTACTGGCACAAAAGCAGACACATACATCAATGAAACAGGCAAGAGATCCCAGAAATAAACCCATACCCTTATGATCAGTTATTCTACAACAAAAGAAATAAGAATATACAATGAAAAAAAAAAGATAATCTCTCCAGTAATTGATGCTGGAAAACTGGACAGCTACATGTAAAAGAATAAAATTAGCACATAATTTCATATAATGTACAAAAATAAACTCACAATAGACTAAAGACCTAAATATAAGACCTGAAACCACAGAACTCTTAAAAGAGAACATAGGCAGAATACTCTTGGACATAAATTACAGCAATATTTTTTATCTGTCTCCTAAGGCAAAATAAATAAAAGCAAAAATAAACAAATGAGACATAAAACTTAAAAGCTTTTGCTTAGCAAAAGAAACCATCAGCAAAATGGACAGATAACCTTCTGAATGGGAGAAAATATTTGCAAATGGTATGACTGATAAGAGGTTAACACCCAAAATATACCAAATATTCAAACAACCCAGTATCAAAATAAACAACCCAATTACAAAATGGTTAAAGACGTGAATAGACACTTTTCCAAAGAAGATATATAGATGCCAACAGGCATATTAAAAAAAAAAAACTGCTCAACATCACCAATCATCAGAGAAATTGCAAATCAAAACCATAATATCACTTCACACCTGTCAAAATGACTATCTTCAAAAAGTCTATAAATAATAAATGTTGGTGAAGATGTGGACAAAAGTGAACCCTAGTACACTGTTGGTGGGAATGTAAGTTGGTACAGCTACTCTGGAAAACAGTAAGGCGTTCCTCAGAAAACTAAAAATAGAACACCATATGATCTAGCAATTCCACTCCTGGGTATATATCCTAAGAAAATGAAAACACTAATCTGAAAAGATACATACACCCTAATGCTCACAGCAACATTATTTACAACAGCCAAGATATGGAAGCAATCTAAGTGTCCATCAACAGATGAAAGGATATAAGAAAATGTCACACACACACACACACACACACACACACACACACACACAGAGGAATATTAGTCATAAAAAGAATGAAAGAATGCCATTTGCAAAAAATGTATATGTACTGATACCTAGAGGGTATTATGCTTAGTGTAATAAGTCAGATGGAGAAAGACAAATACTCTGTTATCACTTATATGTGAAATCAAAATAATAAAACAAATGTGTATAACAAAACACAAACAAACTCACAAGTACAGAGAACAAACTATTGGTTACTAGTGAGGAAAGGAAATGGAGGGGCAAAATAGAGGTACGAGATTAAGAGACACAAACTATTGTACATAAAATAATAAGAAACAAGAATATATTTTATAGCATAAAGAAATATAGCCATTATTTTATAATAACTGTAAACAGAATGAATCTACAAAAATATTAAGTTACTATTTTGTACATCTGAAACTAATATGTGAGCAGTTTATATATGTTACATATATGTGTATGTGAGTGTCTGAGACCTCAATGTTTTTCTAGACAGTGATATATAACCATTAGCGGTAGGAGGAGAATAAGGTGACTCCAGGGTCACAGACGTCAAAGGAAAAGCAGAGTTTCTAAAAAGGTCTGATATGAGCAACAGTATGAGTACTTCAGAAAGAAAGATCGAAAAGACAAAAGACCAAGAAGTAAACATCTTATTTAGAGAAGTGGAGGTTATGACTGTCCCAGGAATAACAACAGAAAAAGCCAGGTTATTGAGAGTTTGCTAGATTAAAGGAGGGAGAGATGACCTTCCAAAGGGAAGAAGCAAAGAAAGAGGACATATAGTTTAGGAGAAAGAAAGTTTAAGGAAAGCTGGGTCTTTGGAGAGGTGGGTAGTAAAAGAAGGATATGAAAGGAAAAATGTGAATATATTTGAGCCAGTAAATTGAAAATAATTAAAAATAAAAGAGAAATGAAGTGCCTAATAGGTTAGGCACAAGGATCTCACTATAGCCCACAGGCTAAATTCAGTCTACTGCTTATTTTATAAATAAATATTTAGTGTAACATAATCACCAGGGAAGAAGCAAAGAAAGAGGACATATAGTTTAGGAGAAAGAAAGTTTAAGGAAAGCTGGGTCTTTGGAGAGGTGGGTAGTAAAAGAAGGATATGAAAGGAAAAATGTGAATATATTTGAGCCAGTAAATTGAAAATAATTAAAAATAAAAGAGAAATGAAGTGCCTAATAGGTTAGGCACAAGGATCTCACTATAGCCCACAGGCTAAATTCAGTCTACTGCTTATTTTATAAATAAATATTTAGTGTAACATAATCACCTCCATTTCTGTATGTATTGTCTAAAGCTGCTTTTGCCTTAAAAGGACAGGACTGAATAGTTGCAATAGAAACCATCTGACTTCATATAAAAAGTTTACTGACCCCAGAATGAGGATACTCTAGGAGTGAAAAGGAAAATTAACAGAGAAAGATTAACTCTCTACAAAAGAAAAAATGTGAGATTTTGCCAACATACAGTGGTCAAGAGAAGGAGGGATAAAAAAAAACCTAGGGCTATTCTATGCCAAGGAATGAGCAAAGCACTGAGTGTTCACATACAATTACAAATGGCTTCAGGTCCCAGGAAAATCAGTCAACTAAATGGCAACCCACTCCAGTATTCTTACCTGGAAAATTCTAGGGACAGAGGAGCCTACCAGGCTACTGTGCATAGGGTCACAAACAGTCAGACATGACTGAGTGACTGAGCATGCATGCACATAATAATATTAACTACTACTGATGCTTCTTTCCAAATTTGCAAATATATTGAGTGCAGCACTTTCACAGCATCACCTTTTAGGATTTCAAATAGCTCAACTGGAATTCCATCACCTCCGCTAGTTTTGTTCTTACTGATGCTTCCTAAGGCCTACTTGACTTATTCCAGGATGTATGGCTCTACGTGAGTGATCATACCATCATGATTATCTGAGTCATGAAGATCTTCTTTGTAGAGTTCTTTTGTGTATTGTTGCCACCTCTTCTTAATATTTTCTGCTTCCGGTTCATTTCAGTTCAGTTCAGTTGCTCAGTCATGTCCAACTCCTTGTGACCCCATGAATCGCAGCATGCCAGGCCTCCCTGTCTATCACCAACTCCCGGAGTTCACCCAAACTCATGTCCATC